>JAQZBX010002117.1:0-75075 GCA_029593785.1 Cabassous unicinctus
CATGTAATGAAATTCAAAAAATGTGGAAGAAAGGAAGGAAGAAAGAAAGGAAGGGAGGGAGGGAGGGAGGGTGGGAGAGAGGGAGGACTGAAATGTAATTTAAATTTATCAATTAATTAGTGTCTTTTTGTAATATTCTTTTAAATATATAGGTTTTCTGATTTTTGATACTTAGGATACAATAAACACTGAAGACCCACCTAAAATGTAATTAAGATCTTAGTTGAAAAATTATAGTGCTCACTTTTATGGATAGGGATAAAATTATTTTTTTCTCATACAGAGTTTTAAGCGTTCTATTGCAATAAGTTTTAAAACACTTGAAATTCAGGAGATGCAAAATGACTAATCCACTTCTAAAATAATTTTTCTTTCAAAGCATACAGTGATCTTTAGGTAGAAAAAATATTTCTTTCTTTCCTGTGGGAATTTATCACCTCCCATGTCACTTTAGTTCATCTAACCCATTAATTTTGCCTTTGAAATATTTTGGAAAGCACCAAAAATATCATGGGCCTTAACTTTTCTTTTCAATGGTGTTTTACTCCACCATTCTTTCAGGTGCTTGTTAACCTTTGTGTTTTTGTTCTTTTCTTTTTAGCAGTCTGCAATAATTAACTGTGTCTTACTACTTATTCTTTAGTGCTTTAAAAATGTCTTTATTAGACTATGAATTTCAAAGTCAGTTCAAGCTAGATGGCAAATTTAGTTGAGACTCAAAAGAGTTACAGGCAATCTCTTGACCTTTATAAAACTGCCTAACTTGTTACTTATTTATAAGTAACATGTAGAGAAAATATAGATGGTTCAAAACAGGTAGAATTTGTACAATTTAAAAAGCTTGTGAAAGAAATTATCAGTACAGATAGATCAGAGAATTGTTAATTATAACTGAAGAATCATAAAATGTCTAACTAGAGAATTAAAGATTTGGCTTGTAAGATCAACAGAAGTGTGGCTTTTTCCTTTTAAGTCATGTAAAATTTCAATTACAAAATGGAGAGAATAATCTAGGTAATCCCCTCATATCAATCAAAACATAATCATGTTACATTGATTTCATGTGTTAAATGAGACTTATAGAACTGGGATAAATTACAATTGGTCATTATAGATAAATTCTTTTCATATTTGTTGGGGTTAATTGTAATATTTTCACTGAGTTTTTGTTTATATTCATCAGGGATATTGATCTGTAGTTTTCTATACTTGTCCTGTCTTGTCTATATTTGGTTTCAGAATAACACCGGTCTCATAGAATGACTTGTGATGTTTTTACCATTCCTTCAATTTTGAGCAAAGAGTTTGTGAGGATTGTTAGTATTTCTTTTTAAATATTTGGTAGAATTTCATGATTGAAGCCATCTAGATTTTGTCATCTTTTTGTGTGGGGATATTTTTTATTACAAAGTCAGTTACCTTACTTGTTATAGGTCTATAAAAGTATTCAACTTTCTGCTTCTCCTTGAGTAATTTTGGTGTGTTCAGCAAGTTGTTTATTTGTCTAAGCTTTTTAATCAGTTCTGTATACATTCTCCTGTACATGGGAAGTAGGTGCTCAACCACTGAGCGACACTCATCCCCAATCACTTGTTTTAAAGTTGTTAATCCCGTTCCTTTATAGGAATGTTAATGATTAACATTGACATTAATCTTTATTTCTGTAAGGTTGGTCATGATGTACACAAAAACAGAGGTTTCAATTACTGTTTTTAAATTACTAGTTTTCACCTTTGCCTTTAAATCATTACAAGGGGAAAATATATATTGTTACTGTATTTTATGATGACCTGTATTACTACATTTACCAGGGCTCTATTACTTTCTTTTTAATTTGAGTTATTTTCTGGTATTATCCTCTTTCAACATGATGGACTTTGTCTAATATTTCTCCTGAGTTAGGTTTTCTAGAAAGAGACTCTCAAAAATTGTTGATCTAAGAATGCCTTTATTTAGCCTTTATTTCTGAGTGATAGTTAATTTGAATATGTTACCGTAGAGCTTTCTGTCGTCCATTGTTTCTGGTGAGAATTTAGTCATATTTTTCTTGTTGCTTTGAATTTTTTGTGTTTGTCTTTGGCATCCAAGAGTAAAAAATGATGGGTCTATGTGTAATCCCTTGTTATGGGTAGCTTCATATTTTTTTATAATATATGTTAAATTATGGTGATTTTTTTCTTCAAATATATTTTCTGTCCCTTTCTCTATCTTCATTTTTCTGGAACTCTCAAAACATATACTTTAATGAGCGCTATATTGTTTTATTGGTATTTGAAACTTTTTAATTTTATTTTTAATTTTTGTTTCTTTGCATTCTTATGATTATATTACCTCAACAGATCTGTCTTCAAGTTTACTAGTTCTTTTTTCTGCCAGCTCTAATTAGCTATTGAGCATCTATAGTAAAATTTTCATTTCTTATGGTATTTTTTATATCTGGGATTTCCATTTGCCTTTTTAAAACTAATTTCTATATGTTTATGGCTTTTCTCTGTTTAATGAGTCATTTTAATCATTATTTCTTAAAATTCTTTAAATGGTTTTCTTTATTTCTTTGGAAGTATTTAAAATATTGGCAGTTAAGAAGACTTTGTCTTCTAAATCCAAGAACTGCTTCTTTCAGACACAGTTTCTATGCACTGGGCTTTGTTTTGCTAATGGTGTTTATCTGTATATGTGTCAAAGTTTCCTGGTTAGTTGAATGCCTCAACATTTGTGGTTAGAAAAGAATAGTTTTATTGGAAACAGAGGAAACTCTGGATTTTAATTCCCTCTATGGTTGGTTGTTGTTGCTATTTGTATGCTTGTTTAGTGACTTGCACAGACTAACTCTGTGTAGTTCTGATTTCTTTTCTATGTGGAACCACTTACTTCTCTACCCAGATTTTTTTTTAAGTTTTTCTTACTAATGATTATCCTTGGATCAGAATAGCATACTGATAGTCAGTGATTTGCCAGATATGCTTAAATACCTTGAAGCCAATAAGACTTCTACTCTGTGATGAATTTATATATGACTTGGGGAAGGTATTCAATGTACACTGTCCTGAATTTTATTTTCTGCATTCAAAGTTACATTCAACCAAGGACAAGTGACTTGCTGGCATGCTTCTTCATACCTCCTGAATGTATATATAGCCTTGTGAATGTGCAGAATATCTCAGGACTAAGGGTGAGAGGGAAACTATTAATGCATTATTTAATTTTCTTATTCCCCAGAACAGAACTGCCCATTAAATGTCTCTCTATTCTCTTCTATACTTCACAGAGACTTTAGACTAGTGATATGGGTCTTTCCTGATTATTTACCACTGAGACTCTTAATATTTTCCACAATGTCCTTAGCTATGTAATTCCCCATAATCTGCTGAAAATAAAGTGTGCCTCATCCAACAGTGATAAGAGAAGTGCCAGGCCTTATGGCCACAATTGGGATAGGTCTTCTTCTCCATGGAGCTGAGCAGGGTATGGGAGTATAGTCAGGTTAAAATGCAACTGAACCTTGTTGTTCTCATTGATAGACTTTATTTTAGTAAGTAAATATTTCACAATATTTTGGTCAATTTCCAGATATTTTCTCATTATATTTGACAATTTAGTCCAGTTTTATCATTTCTGAACTGCTCATCCAGCCATTCCAGAAGTCTTTGCAATTGATTTTTGACAAATTTACAAAAGTTTTTCAGTGTCAAAATTGTTGTACAATGAATTCTGTACCCCAGAAAAAAAAACATGTTCTTAATTTTAGTCATATTCCCAAGATATGAACTCATTTGCAATTAGTACTTTTTGAAGACATTATTTTTAGTTAATGTGTGGCCAACTGAACCAGCATGGGTTTTTCCTATTACTGTAGGCCTTAAAAGGAAAAAGCCTGGGGATAATTAGTAGGTCAGAAGTCAATGGAACTCAGAAGGGAAAAGAGAAGACAATCCCATATGATAGAAAACAAAGACACAAGCCAAGGAACTCAAGGGTTGCCAGCATCCAGAGCTGCAATTTTACCAATTTGGGGAGAAAGCATTTCCTGATGCTTTGATATAGGACTTCTCCAGGCCTCAAAATGATTAGCCAATTCCCATTGTTTAAGCTAATCCTTTGGGTATCATAGCAGCCAGGAAAGTAAGACTAAAAGAATTGTATCTTTAACATATAGTGCTGAACAATTGGGCATCCATATGGAAAATTTTAAACTAAACTTAAAATTAATGCTTTATAAAAAAAATTAACTCAAAATGGATCATAGATATAAATATATAATGTGAAACTATAAACATTTAGAAGAAACCATAGGAGAAATCTTTGTAAACTGGGCTTAAACAATGAGTTATTAGATATGCAATTAAAGCACAATCCACAAAAGAAGATATTGATAACCTGGATTTATCAAAATGAAAATATTTTGCTCTGAAAAATGCATTGTTAAGATAATGCAAATTCAAGATACAGACTAGCTGAAATATTTTAAATCACACATCCAACAGAGTAAATGTATAGAGAATATATAAAAAACTTCCAAAATTCAGCAAGAGGACAAGAAACAACCTAATTGAATATGGGCAAAAGACTTGAATGAACACTTCACGAAACATGCTATACAAAGGCAAATAATCACATGATAAATTGCTCACCATCAGTATCCATTATTAAAAAGAATATTAAGAAGAAAATGAAATGGTGCTTAGAAAATGAAATGGTGTTTTAATGGGTAAAATTTTTAAAAATCACAAAATGAAAAAAATCAAAATTAGTGAAAACAAATAGAATCAGTGCATGGTGATAGCTTTGAATGCATGATGATGGTGCACATCACCGTTTATAACATATTTGTCCATCAATCTATGCATTCATCTTTACACATACATGAATTTATTTCTAATACCTACAAACTCTAAATATTGTCCTTTATTGTTTTATTGATTGCATGTCCATGTATATGGTGGATGTAGCAGGTTATGGAAAAAGTTCTATTGTTTTATAATTTCTATAATAAGAGGTAACACAAGTAACCTGTTGTAGATACTTGACACTCAGCTGGATGCAGTAAATCCTTGGAGATTTAACATTTGAGCAATCAGGCATATTCTGTGCAAGAAAAGAATTGTGCAAATGCATAGTTAGATCGCCAGAAAGGTGCTAATGTTAGAAAACCATTAGTTTCCACTGATATTCCTTATTACCTTATTGAATGATAAAGAAAGTCTCAGCTGGTCATGTGGCAGTACAGATAAAGTTTATATTCTCTGGACTCCATTCCAGCTTGGTGTAGTTTTGTGACTAAATTTAGATGATGGAGCAAGACTTGGAGGTTCTGCATGTTGTTTCCAATTTGTACAACTCAAAATGAATAAGAGAGTGAAAGAATCATATTGAGGATAACATAACCATTCCAACAAATAGAGACTTCTTTCTACAGAATTTTTCATGGCAGAGAAACTTCTACCTAACTTAAGAGACATTATTTTTACATTTTTTATACAATATTTTAGTTTAAATCCTTTGTATTAATAAATTCCTGAGGTTCTCCATGCTTGTATTTCTCAATAATCACAAAAAATAAATTATTCTCACATTAGATTTTCCTTATTTAGCATCTATTTGATATGCTTTAGAGAACATGCTAAATATTGTTTAAAAATAAACATAATAAATGCAAAACAGCTAAGTGATTAAAAAGTTTAAATGACTTTTTAAATTTGTATGAAATAGGTGGAAATATAAAAACAAAAGTGTCTATAGGTAAGAGATTTCAAATGGCCCATTCTTATGCAGGTCTTAGCCAGCTATCACACGCTGTCACAGCATGCAAAGCAACAATGTTCCTGAAAACCCTAAGGACATCAGGACACCATAAACAAACCACAAGATGAACAACTCAGCTATCTGACCCAAGGGACAACTGGATTACCCCAAATATCCACCAACACAAACAACTTGTGTAATATTTTCCTTTAAAAAAATCCTTGCCTAGAAATGCCAATTTGGGACACAATGTGGGTTGGTCCTTGAGTATGTGCACCCTGAACTGCAATTCTAAGAGCCTCCAAAAATGCCTTTATTGCAATGAAGCTTAGTTTATTATTTCCCAATAAACAAATACTTTGGTTTATGTTTTTCCGTCATCCCTCTGGTTTCAACTATAAAAATAATCTCAAACAGAAATGAAAAAAAAAATGATATGGGCATTTCATTGAAACAAAGGTGAAGCTGAAGGCCCATACTAAGGAATGACAACAGGAAAGTGTTAGTTTCTGCACAGAATGTCTAATAGACTAAGTGAATTTCAACTACCTTTTTGTTTTTTATTAACGCGCAATTTTTAAGATTCAGATGCTTAGGGAAGAATTTCCAACTGACTCAATCTTGAACAATTATACACACATTGACTCAGGAAAACCCTTCATATAAAATCCCACCACAGGTTTCCATATTTGAATTATATTATCATTAGAAGGGAGTAAGATTGGAACATGTGAAATATATTGAAAAAGTTAGTGTAGAAGTGGAAAGAACTTCCATAATATCGCAATGATCTTTCTGCTTTTACAGGAAACATATATGGTAGCCTGTGAGTACCCACATTGTCTGAGAAAGGAACTGTTTAGCATCATAATAATTGCATTAAATGAATCAATTAATGAAATCAACATATCCTAATATTTTATATGCAAGTTTAAAATTTGATAATTTTCTTGTTTATCCTTAAGTGACTAAAAATTTTGTGAGTCCACCACCCTCATATTAGACAAAAATATCCCTAAGATTTAAAATGAGCACATTTCCTTTCTCAATGTCTTTTAAAATTAGGACCATTTGCAACTGAAGTGCCATCATTTCTTTTTTTTCTTTTTTTTAATAAATATTTGACACACAGAAATCCAACTGGCCATATACTAAAGAGTAGGGATTTGAACACATGGCTTTTAAGTCTTCCACTGATCATACTCTACTAAACATAGCTCTAATTTGCCAGACTTTATTAGGTATATCTGGAACAATATATCATAAATGTATTATTCAATATGTGACAGAATCTCTATTGTCAAGAGTCATATGAAACATGTTTGAAATTAACAGCAAGATTTATAGAAAGACTGAGAAAATATATTAGGAGCAGTATGGTCAAATATGTTTTTGATTGTTCCAAACTCCTTGAATGGCAGGAAGAAGGGTTTAGTTCAATTAGAAATAAACATGGGAATGGAGCTGACCCCCAGGGCAGAGAATCTTTCTCGCTTAAAGTATCTTATTTGTTCTTTCAGCAGAATATGTTTTAGAAGATAACATCTGTTTCAATAAAGATTTTATATAACGTTAACTTTTTTCCAAATTTTAACTCTGCTTTTTACCTCAATCAATAAAGGTAAGCATGAAATTTCCCTCAATGCAAACAGGTAAGCCTGAACTATTTCTTTCCAATATCAAATTTGTGTTTGCGTGTATCTGTACTTTTTTAAGCATCGCAAAAAACATTCAATTACAGAAAATGAAAAAAATATTCTTCGTTTTTAAAAAGTTTCAATTATTTTTTCATATACCTTTGTAATTTTCTGACTTTACTGATTGTAAAATCAAATGAAAATAAAATGCAAAGCACCTTGTAATATAATGGCTCAGTATATTGAAGATTAGTACAGTTGTCACCATCATCATAAGTGCTAACATTTATCCAGTGGTTATATGTGTTAACAATTGCTTTAAGTGTTTTACATGTATTAAATCTGGGGTATCTCATTAAAATCAAATTATATCTAAATAATGAGTATGATACTGTTGTGAGTTACTGAATTGAGTGTGTGCGTATATATATATATATATATATATGCATATATATATATTACTGATATAAAGAAAGTTCTTGTATGATAAGAGTTAAGTCCAATGATAAAAGAATCTGAAAATATTAGGGATTTATTGACCTGTTTTCATTTTTGTCATTAAAGAATTCTTGAGAAAATTTTAAAAAGCCTTCTCAATTGTATTTGCCAATTTCTGATTTTTATTTCCTTTCTTAAATTTGATTTCATAAACTTGCTTTGAATATAAGCAATATATACATTGTCATGATAGATTTGGTAGCTGATAACATGATCCTTACATCAGAGAAAACCATTATTTCACTGAAATGATCAGAAAAATAAACATGAAATATGTGAATGAATAAAGGTGTCAATATGTTGCTGAATTATCTAGTGATTTTCTTTCCGTGTTGTATAAATAGTAGCTTCTAACAGTTTCCAAAACTCAGTAAATCTAGCTCCATGTTTTGAGAAGCCTATTTTGGCTTTTTTGACCTGATTGTTTTTAGAAGTTGGACACAATTTGGATAGTTTTAGAATAATTATATTTTTTACATTACACATAGTTTTACATCAAGGATCTCACTTAATATTCACACAATTTTTTTTCCTTTTATAGATAAAAATTGAGGAAATAAAAAGTCTTGAATAGATTATTTATTATAAGGTCTAATTTTGCTTGAACTTGCTAAATTTTTTGTGACACCTACTTTTAGTTTAATTTTCAAATGCATTACTCTTCATGGACAGACAGAACGATGTAGAGAGGGGATCAAATAATAAGAGAAAAGGTTACAAAAAGAGCAAGCATGAAAAAGGGGATAGCAATTCTGAGGGCAATGATTATATCATCAAAGGTGTGGTACATGATGCAATGTATTCTAGAAAGATGTGAAGATACATTCAACAAACAATTTTGATCATCTTCCCTGTATTAGGTTTTAGATTGAATTATCTAAGTGATTAAGACATTGTTAAAATTTTGTAGCATATTTTACTGAAAGAAAAACATGGCATTTGTAGTCTTAGAGACTTGAAATCATAACTTAGGAGTGTCACCTACTATTTTCTTACCATCACTGAGGGTCAGTTACAGCATCTTTAACAATTCCTACAATCAAATTTTCTTTGGGAGAATTTTATAAGATAATGATTACAGAAAATCTATATATCTTTAATACTTTAGTATTTAGTCTGAAATATTGTAGATAAATGAAATTATTATTTGGCTTTATTTTTCTTAGTCACAGAAAATACTCTTGATGCCCAAGTTTTGCATTGATGGTTACTTCTGTCCTATTTGTTTCTACTGTTTTGGAAACTCAGCTCATGTCCATTGTCGACCCTTAAGGTCCTCTGCACATGTTTCTAAGTGTTTCTATTCCCTGCAATGATTCTATGTCTTTCATATTAGTTAACACATAATATAGAAGTAATCTACCATATCGTGAAAACAATGAGGCAAGGTATTTCTTCTGCAATGATGAATGAAATGGTTAAAAATCCTTTATACACACAACACACATACACATAATTAATGCATGTTTTGTTCTATTAAGGGAAGGAAGCTGAGTTTTGTAATAAAGATGCTTCTTATATATGGAGAATTATTCCAGAAAAACAATCAATTTGACTCAGTTGTGATTTTCCAAGGAGTTGTAAATCAAGGATTATAAAACAAGTACAGCATTAATTGCATAGAAAGTTATATAAAATATTGTAAGAAACTTATACTCCAGATGAAGAATTAAGAAAAATGAATAATAAAGATTGAAGTTCACACCCCAACACACTCAAGCTGTACACACATTCACGTATTGCAAAGAAAAGACTAAATAATATAGATGAGGTAGAGAAAAACAGCCATTAATGAAGATATGGATTATTTAGGGAACTATCATAGATGAGTTTTAGGTTGTAGTTGATACTCCTTCTATAAAATAAGTTTATAATTCTGAATAATTATGCGCATGTTCTCATTAAAATTGCTTGCTTGATCATAGATGGTAAGTGAAACTAATTCTGACTTCTTGAGGTTTCTTGGACAGGAAGGCCCTTTTAGAGCTCCTTTCCCTTTCACTACAAAATCTGAATAAAATGTATGACTTCTGACTCACATACCATTCATTCAAATGAAAATTCACATTAAAAGATTAAAAGGCATCCCATAATATTTTGTGGTTGAGATCATTATTTTTTTTATACTAAAATAGCTTATATATGCATAATGTAAAAGATTTTGCAGATAATACAGGAAAGCTACCATGTTTTTGTTAAATATATTTGCTTCATTCAAAAACTGTTTTAGAAGTTTTACAAACTATTTACTTGTGCAATAAAATTAGTTTTAATTTAAGAACATAGGAAACGTAATTGAGAGAAAGGAAGCATGCCAACTGAAAAAGGAACTAATTGCTACTATGGAACATAAGTTCAGATTTTGAGATTTCAAGTGTTCAGTTAGCAAAATTTAAAATTACATGTCATCACCAGTGTAGCAGTTTAATATTATTTATATATCCCAAAAAAAGACACAGATGGTTTGTAAACTGCTCTTCCTCTGGGCATGATACCCTTGATTGAATTAAATTCAGAGGTTTCACTTTTACTTGATTAAATCAAAATTAGGGCTTTGCCACCCTACAGCTGAGATCGGTCGAAGCTGGACCCATGGAGCCTTAAGAGGGAAATGTAAGGCTGAACCCTTGCTGACCTTGCCCACTATCTTGCTTCAACACATGGCAACAGAGTTTGGTAAGGAAGTAACCTTGAGTTGGATGCTTTCTGGCCTTGTAACTGTAAGCTTTTACTTCAAATAAATATGCTCTATATAATCCAACAGATTTCTGTCCTCGGCATCAGCCCTTTTGGCTGACATACAACCAGAAATAAGGAAATAAAAAAAACTAAATCTTAACAAATAATAATAAAAAGAAAACATGTTGTTCATCTTTTTACTGACATGTAGAACCACTGGCAGTTATAGTATTTGTTCTTGTACAGAGCTGGAAAAATAAAAGGGCATTGATGCTAAGTTTATACGTAAGAAAACGAAAGCCTTTTCTTGAAAATTGGAGTAACTTGTACTTCTGATTAAATTATTCCTACAGATGAAACATCAAAAGAAAAAAGCAGGAGGCAATTTTTCCACAGTGATGCAATTTGTACTCCTGGGATTTTCTGACCTTCCAAATCTCCAAGAGTTTCTTTTTGGAGTGTTCATCATGGTTTACATAATTATTTTACTTGGGAAATAGTCTCATAAACATAATAACCATGCTTGACTCTACACAACGGAAACTCATGTATTTTTTTCCTGGCAAACTTTTCCTCGATGGAAAGCTGTTAAGTGTCTGTCACTCTCCCCAGGATTCTGGAAAACCTTTGGACTCAAGAAAAAGGCATTTCTATGCTGAAGTGTGCCACCCAAATATGCTTCCTCCTTCTGCTGGGGGCCACTGAATGTTTCCTCCTGGCTATGATAGCCTATGACTGCTACATGGTCATCTGTAACCCAGTACACTATCCTCTAGTCATCAACCAAAATACATATGTTCAGCGTGCAGTTGGTTCCTGGATCAGTGGAATCCCAGTCCAGTTAGGGCAAACATGTCAGATTTTCTCTCTGCATTTCTGTGGTTCTAACAAAATTAATCACTTCTTCTGTGACAGCCTTCCCCTTCTCAAACTGGTCTGTGTTGACATATCAGTGCATGAGTTATCTATTTAGTAGCTATGTTGTTTGCTGCAGTCCCCTTTCTGTTGATACTTGCCTCCTACAGCAAAAATATTTCCACCATTCTAAGGTTGCCATCAGCCCAAGGGCAGGCCAATGCCTTCTCCACATGTTCTTCCCACCTTCTGGTTGTTGTTTTATTCTTTGCATCTGCTACCATCATTTTTTAAGCCCCAAATCCAATCATTCTGCAGGAATTGACAAACTACCTTCTCTTTTCTACACCTTTGTGACTGCAATGTTTAATCCCATGATATACAGCCTGAGGAACAAGGATGTTATAAAAGTATTAAGAAAATTATTACTTATAAAATATTATCATTAGATTAATTTTATTACTTTAACATTTTTAGCCTCACAGTTATCAAAGAAACATTTCAAATTTCTGTATTACCCCTTACTAGATAATAACTTCTGCCTGAGGATGTACTTTTAGAGTTAGCCTTAAATGTACTGTGATTGGTATAAACTAGGCACATTAATCCACCTTCAAAATGCCATGTGTAAAGAATAATTTTGTCTTATAAACAAAATGGTAATGTGCATTACATTTTCCCATTAAAACCTATGAACACAAGTTAACCTTTTAAGAAATTTGGTTTAAATATACTACAAATTATACAACATTAGTTGTCAAAAAATTTGCTTAAATCTTCACACATGTATTTGCTAGCATTCTTTTCTGTTTCTACAACACAGGAACTGATCAGTAGTTGAATATTTGTTGAGAAAATGATTAAATGATTGATTGTTTAAATGAATATAACTATGCCCTACTTCAAACTCTTGCCAAAGCGTAGAGATATTAACGTATTAGTAAACATATTTGTTTAACCTACTATGCCCCCATGTAGAATTACTCAAATCATATTCCTAAAAGGAAGGCTTACATGGATTTAGGTCTCTCATTTGTCAGTTCCTGCCTGAGTACATGATATGGCAGAAAACTCCCATCATTCTCACCCAGTTTATTTGTTACATTTTCTATGTTATTCTTAGGATTTATGATCCTAAAGTAATTAGCATTGGATATTTTATCTCTTTCATGACTATACGCCAAACATATACATCTTCAATCCATTTTGGATGAACACTGATGTCTATAAAAGCTTTCCTCTTCGCTTCCTTTCTACAATCATATATATTGTCTACTTAATAATAATATCTTTGTCTAAAGTCCTCTCTAAAGAAAATATATTTAAAAATTAAAAATACTTATGCATAATATGGTAGTAGCAATTATATATTCCAAAGGCTCATATCACCAAACAGTTGCATGACAACAGAAATATGATGAGACCCTGTAGGATATAAAGAATTTCAGCATAATGATTTGAAGTTGCAAAATAGTTTGTGACCTATTTCCTTTGAACTATAATTCCCCCAAACCCTCTGCAGGTTGATCTTCTCATTCAAGATACCAATGTCCTCCTAGGACATAATCAATGCTAGTAATAAAAACTAGAGCTATTATAAATCTGTTCACATTTCTTTTCAAACTCCAAATTGGCACTTATGTTTTGGAATAAATGGTATTTTAATCCCTAATTATTAGTAAAAATTCCATTAATAGTTGTATCAATACTGAGATTTGTTTGGATAAGAACTACTTCATTTCTCTTTTAGTATTCCAAGTATTTTGTTGATAGATAGAAAGGAATACTGAGTATGTAATGAAAATTTTCTGTCTCCTCTTTGACAACATTGATAGATTTTTTGTTGAAAAATACTCTTTTGATCAAAATGGAGGAGGTTCCAATTTAATATATTTTTAGACTTTCTAATAATTTTTTCAGGTTGAATCTCAAAGCAAAATGAACATTGGTATAGCAGTTACATTCCTTGTCATATGATTTTTTTAGCCCAAACTTGGATGAAGACAAGTTTTTATTTATTTATTTACTTACTTATTACAGTGATTTATTATTAATATTCTCTGTGATTTTACTTCAGTATTTTAATTCATATTTTCTCCATCCAATTATTTTGATAATGCTGTTATCAGTGTTTGCTTTGTAATATTCTTAGTTTTTTTGATATATGCCTTCGTATAAATTTTTAAATTTGCAATCCAAAAATTATTATAACCTCATAACACCTTCATATGAACATTACCTTACTTCCTCACGATAAAATAATCTAATTTTCTATGTCTAATTTCCCATATTTTCTAACGCTCTGAATGTTCTACTTGACCATATCCATAGTCTGTTCTTGTTATATATACCATTAATTTTTGTAAACTTATTTATTCTTATGCTGCTTTTAATTATATTTTGAGAGGTGCACAAATAGCACTTTTGTGTGATAACGACATATTTGTCATGATTTCTGGCTATTGTGTAATAAATGGCCAATCTTCTTAGCAGTAGTAATAGGTATAAAGCTGTTGCTTCAATGTATGTATTTATTTTGGCATTTTGTACTTCTTAAAGAAAATATTTGTTTTCCATGTGACAACGTCTATATAAGAATTTTTGAGATATGTATATAAATTTTCAAGTTTCTGAAATGTTGGAAATGTTAGAATTTGGGGGAGATCAGAATCTTTTAAATTCTGAAGAGTAGTGTCTTCATCACGAATTTAACAGACAGATGTGCAAATTCTGTACTACAAGTCATGACTTATAGACCTTTTTTCTTCAGAGATGAAAAATTTATCATTAATATCAAAATGATGCCTTTCTGATTAAAAATATATTTTAGTAAAACTTTTAAAATACATTGAGCATGCTATTTATAAGTTTTAAATTATACCAACTAAAGTGTCCCATTAAAGAGGTTTTTTCTGATGACAATTGCAGAAATTCTTATTTGTTTAAAGATACATTATATATGTGTGCTATAAAACACATTGCTATAATAATGTACCTTATATATTATACATTATATAGCAAGCATATTGTTATATATTATATAATATGTAGCACAATATATTATATAAAATACAGGTAATTATATATAACACAGTGCTTATTGACATTACCGTGAATTCTTATTTAGATAGAAGACCCACACCACATCCAGTTAAAGACTAGTCCACTTAAAGCAACTGACTTGTTCACTTTGGATTGGTCTCTTGGCTAGTATAAAGAAGTTTTGTATTTGTTAGTATGGTTTGGATATCATACTTGTTTTGTTGATTCTTATTCAGTAAGATTAGTGTGGTCCATTTTATGATGCTTCACTATAGGCTTGTTATTTCTATTCATATGCCTATCTTGGGTACATATTCATTTATGACACTAGGGAATATTGGATTAGATAAGAGAAAGTGACCTTCTTTACATTCTTACGTCCATGATAAAAACCCAATGTAAAGATCTTTATATTTGTTTCCTATGTAAAAGGTAAATACTGTGAATTAATTATTTGTCTATACCTGCCCCCCACCCAACCATGATCTCAAAAGTTTATACTGGATTATGCTCAATCTAATCTAGCTTCTGATTTCTGAATTCATCAGTCCCCTCTTTAAGGCCTTCAATTTATTGGTGAGTTTGATATCATTTAATTGTTGAAGGTAATCTCCTTTGTGGATTGTAGATGTAATCAACCATAGATGCAATTGACTGCTTTAAATCCACAAACACCCTTGCAGTAACAATCAGTCTGGTGATTTCTTGACCAAGCAACTGGACACCATAACCTAGCCAAATATATATATGAACTTATCACAAAGAAGATACTATGAACAACTATATGCTGGAAAATTAGTTAGCCTGGACAAATTCCTAGAAGCACAAAATCTACCCACGCTGAATCAAGAAAAATAAAAGATCAAAATACACTAATAACAATTAAAAAGACTCAATCATTAATAAAACCCTGTCTAGAAAGAAAAGTACAGGACCAGGTGGCTTCACTGGTCAATTTTACCAAACCTTCCTAGAAGAAGTAACCCCAACTCTTCTCAAACTCTCCAAAAAATTGAAGAGGAAGGAAAACTCCTGACATCCTTCTATGAAGCCATTATTCCCATAATAGAGATACCAAAATAAAAGAACATTATAGACCTATATCCCTTTTTAATATGCATGCAATTATAATCAATAAAATACTAGCAACTGAATGTACCACATATTAAATAATTATACACCATGATTGTAGCAGTTTGGCAGTTTGATATAGTTATGAATTCCAAAAATAGATATTGGATTATGCTTGTACACTGGTCTGTTAATCTGGGCATAATTAAGTTATGATTAGGGTGTTGTCTGGGCCACGTCAGTAGGGCATTGAGCCCATCCTTTGGTGGGTGAGGAATCAAATATAAAAGGTATGATAAAGGACAGAGTTGGAGTGGTTTTGGGTTGGAGTTCTGATGTTCACGTTTTGATGCTAGAGCCCAGGGAAGCCAGCAGATGGAGGAGCTTGGTCATGAGGAAGGAGAGATGGCCCCAGGATAGAGATGAGCCAATCACCTAAGAGTCTACAGCTGACCTTGTGGATAGAGGCAAAGCCTAGAGAGCTTCATAGACTACAGCTGACCTTGTGGAAATAGCAGAGGAGCTGAGCCCAGAGACAAGGAAGCCCTTGGAAGAGAGGAACCCAGGAAGCCTGAACCCTCGCAGACATCCACAGACATCTTGCTCCAACATGTGGCAATAGACATTGGTGATGGAAGTAACTTATCCTTTATGGCCTGGTAACTGTGGACTTCTACCCCAAATAAATATCCTTTGTAAAGACCAACAGATTTCTGGTATTTTGCATCAACACTCCTTTGGCTGACTAATACAATGATCAAGTGGTATTTATCCTAGGTATGCAAGGGTGGTTCAACATAAAAAAAAATTATAAACACATTTATAGAATGAAGGAAAAGAAATATATGATAACTTCAAGTGATACAGAAAAGACATTTGACAAAAACAAGCATACTTCCTTTGTAAAACACTTAGAAAATTAGGAATAGAAGGAAAATTCCTCAACGTGATAAAGGGCATATAGGAAAACCCACAGCAATCATCATGCTCAGTGGTGAAAGACTAAGTTTTTCCCTCAAAGATCAGGAGCAAGAAAAGAATGTCAACTGTGATCAATGTTATTCAACATTGGACTGAAATTAATTAGACAAGAAAAAGAAATTATAGGCTCCCACATTGGAGAGGAGGAATTAAACCTTGTCTATTTGCAGATGACATGATTCCATACATTGAATATCCTGAAAAGTTCACAAGAAAGCTACTAGATTTAATAAACAAATTCTGCAATTTGGTGGGGTACAACACCAACATGCAAAATCAGTGGGGTTTCTGTTCACTATTAATGAACAATCTGAAGAGGAATTGAAAAAATTTCTTTTACAATAGCAACTGAAAAATCAAATCTCTAGGACAAATTTAACCAAAGATTTAAATAATTGTAAATGGAAAACCAAACATAAATAAGACAAATTTTAAAAATAGAAAATGATTACACTTTAGTAAATAAATCAAAGATGTCCTAAATAAATGGAAGGACATTCTATGTTCATGGCTTGGAAGAACAACTAATGTTAAGATTTCAATTCTACCCAAAGTGTTTTAAATATTCAGTGCAATCCCAATAAAAATTCCAACATCTTTCTTTGCAGAAATGAAAAAGTCAATCATCAAATTTATATGGAAGAGTAATGACCCTGTGATGGTTTGCAGCTTAAGGGACCTAAGAAAATATTTTAAAATTTAATCCATTCCTGTTGATCTGAACCCATTGTAAGTTGAACATTTTGATGAGATTACTTCAGTTATAGCAGGGATTCTTAACCTTTTTTGTTCCATGGACCCCTTTGTCACTCATATGAAAACCACAGACTCCTTACTAAGCCCACACTACACGGTGTGTTATTTAATAAATATATCACACTCACACCAACATGTACCCTCAAGAATAATGATTTTTTTTAAATTTTTAATTCAAGCTCATGGACACCCAGAAATCTTCCCACGGACCCCTTGGGATCTCATCCCTGGTTAATAAACCCTGAGTTAAAGTGTGGCCCAGTTCAATTAGGATGGGTATTAATCTTATTACTGGAGTATTCTATATGTGGCATAAAATTCAAATGGAGAGAGAGAAAGCCATGTGAAGCAAGAAGCTGAAATTCAAAGGCACTCAAAGGAAAACTGAGAGACCAGGTGAACCAGCCATGTGCCTTGTCATGAGAGGGACAAGCCAATAACCATGTCTCACCAGCTAGCCAGCATTAGCATGCCAATCTTCAGGAAGAAACCAATGCGTTGTTGATGCCTTAATTTTGACATTCTCTGTGCCTCAATACACTGATATAATAGATTATCATTGTTTAAGTCTACTCATTGCATGGTATTATCTTGAGCAGCCAAGGAAACTGAAACAGGTCCAAATAACTAAAAACATTTCAATAGAAGAAAGAAGTTGGAGAACTCACACTTTTTGATTTTTAAAACTGATTACAAAGAGACAGGAATTAAAACAGAATGTTATTGACACAAGGATGACATATAGAACAATGAAATCCAGTTGGAAGTTCAGAAATAATCCTTCACATCTAAGGCCAATTGATTTTTTATAAGAGAGGTAAGCCCACTTAATGGAAAAAGAATAGTCTTTGCTACGAATGGTGCTGTATAAATTGGATATCCATATGCAAAAGAATAAAAGTGGATGCCTACCTTACATCATTAAAAAAAATAGCTCAAAATGGATCAAGACCTAAATATAACCACTAAAATTCTAAAATTCATGGAAGCTATAGGGTAGCATCTCCAAAACATTGTGTTAGGCAATAGTTTCTAAAATTTATACCAAAAGCATTATCAACAACAAAATAAATAAGTGGACATCATCAAAATTAAAAACTTTTTTCCATCTAAGGACTTCTTCATGAAAATAGAAAGACAATTTACAGAATGAAAGAAAATACTTGGAAATCACATATCTGATAAGGGTTTAATATCCAGAAAACATTAAAAAACGTCTGCAACTCAACAATAAAAAAGCAAACAAATCAATTTGCAAAAGAGGCAAAATTCTTGAATATCAATTACTCCAAAGAAGATATACAAATAGCAAAAATCAAATGAAAAGATGATCAACATCATTAGCCATTAGGGAAGTGAAAATTGAAACCCTAACAAGATACAATTTCAAACCCACTAGAATGACTACTATTAACAAAACTGGAAAGTAACAAGTGTTGCAGAGGGTGTGTAGAAATAGAAACTCTTCTCAATTGTTGGGGTGAATGGAATATGGAGCATGTTCTACATGGACATGGTGTATAATTCTTTTTATATATTGCTGAATTCAATTTTATAATATTTTTAAAAATATATTTGCATCTTTAATGAGATATATTGGTCTGTAGTTTTCTATTTTTGTACAGTCTTTGTCTGGTTTTGGTGATAGGGTATTACTGGCCTCATTAAAGTAAGTTGTGAAGTATTTCATCCTCTTCTAATTTCTGGAAGGGATTGTGTAGAAGTGATATAAATTCTTTCAATGTTTGAGAGAATTCTCCACATGGTTTTAAAGATTTTTGTTTTGGGAACATTTCAAATATAAATTCAATGTATTTGATGGTTATAAGTCTATTCAGATGGTGCAGTTCACTTAAGTTTGCATACTTTGTAATTTTTGAAGAATTGGTCCATTTCTTTTATGTTATTGAATTAAAATTTCTTTGTGGTATTTTTGTATTATTTTAATGGTTCCTGGGAACTGTATGGATATACCATATTGTACAAGTGATGATTATTTCTGCCTTCTCTTATTTATTTTTTGTTAGTCTTCCTAGAGATTTATCAATTTTATGGATTTTTTTAAAATATGAGCTTTTTTTTTACTGATTTTTCTCTAATGATTTCTTGTTCCAATTATATTAATTCCTGCCTTACTTCATTATTTCCCTGCTTCTGCTTGTTTTGAGTTGAACTTTTTCTAATTTCTTAAGAAAGAACTTAAGCTATTTGTTTGAGACTTTCTATGTTTCTAATGTAAGCCTTTAATGCTATATATTTCCCTCTCACAAATGTGTAAGCTGCATTGTAACATTTAATAGGTTGTTTATTTTTTTTAAGTTCCAATTACTTTTTAAATTTCTATTACATCTTCCTTCATGACCTATTGATTATTTTGAAATGTGTTGTTTATTTCCAAGTGATTAGAGATTTTCCTCATCTCTGTTTTATTTCTACTTTTATTCCACTGTGAGAGAACACATTCTGTATGATTTCAATTCTATTAAATGGATCAAGTTTGTTTAATGTCCCAGAATCTGGTTAACCTTGATTGTTCTGGAGTACATAAAAAAATTAAAATATGTTATTGTTATGTGAAGTCTATTATGACAAGTAGGTCCTGTTTGTTTATTGTGTTGCTCAGAATTCTATATACTTGAAGAGTTTCTGTCTACTTCTTTTTTCAGTTGCTGAGAAAGAGTGTTGAACGTGTTTCCTACTGTCTTTGGATGGGGTGGGCATAATTTCAATTAGATCAATTAGTTTTAAGTGATGTTTATGTGTTCTATATCCTTCCTAATGTCTGTCTTGTTCTGTCTTTTACTGAAAGAAGAGTGTTAAATCTCCAAATATAATATTAGAATTCCATATATCTCCTTTTTGTTTTTATCAGCTTTTGCCTCTTTTCTTTTGTAGCTCTGTAGTCTAGTGCATATACATTTATGATTTCTATGTCTTTTTTATGAATTGATCCTTTCATCACTATGTCATGGTCATCTTTATTTCTGCTTATTTTTCTTGTTCTGAAGTTTACTTTTTCTGATAAGTGTTTACATGTTGTAACTTTTTGCATCCTATTATTGTAACCTTATATATCCTTTTATTTAATGTTAGTTTATTGTAAATAGTTTATATTTGAGTCTCTCATTTTGTTGTGTTTTAAACTCAATCTCTATTTTAATTGGTATATTTGGATCTTTAGCTTTTAAGGTAAATATTGATAGGGTTGGATTTAGGAGTAATACTGTATTATTTCTTTTGTTTTTCTTTGTGGATTTCTTTTTGAACTCCCTTACTCCTTGGATTATTTGAGCATTTTCAGCATTCCATTTTGATTGACCTATTGTATATTCAGCTATATGTCTTTATAGTAGGTTGTTAGTTGTAGTTCAGTGATTAAATGTACATATTTAATCTTTTACATTCTACTTAGACTGAATAATTAACCCCTCCAAATAAAATATAGAAACCATAAAAATCATTTTGCCCTCTCCACTTTCTTATTTTTGTTATTTGAGTTACTTCTAGCATATATTGAAAATTCTACCATACCATGTTATAATTTTTGCTCTCACAAGTCATATATATTTTAAAGATTAATTTTTAATTTAATCTTTAAGGAGAAAATTAGTCTAAATATTTACTAATTTCTTTTCATCTGTTGATCGCCCTTCATTCCTGAAGTTCCAAGTACATATCTCATCTCATTAACCTCAGCCTGAAGAACTTCCTTAGCATGTCTTTTAGATAAGGTCTACTGGGGCTGAAGTCTCATAGTTTTTCCACATTTAAGAATGCCCTTCTGAAGAATTTTCTCTGGGAATTGAATTTGGTGTTGATCGCCTCCCCGCAAATTGTCAAGATGTGAGTCCTACATGGGCATGCTGTACTCTTGTTCTTTCATTAAACTTTACACTCTTTCAGCTACCAAAATGAAGGCTAATTTTTCATTAGTTTTTGATATATAACAGCTATTTCCTTTCAATGGACAGGTTGGCAATCATTTCCCCTGTTATCTCCATGATATATGCAATATCTAATAATTTCTGTTCCCATGGAAACCTCAGAACATGTCCTGTCCCTCTCTGTTTCATGGTCAGCTGGTAAAGGAATACTTTTTGCTAATCCTGTGGTCCTCTGTGGTACCACCAAATCTGTAGAAGAAGACCCTGTATACTTTAATTATGATGTCTTAGACCATAGTTTTACATATAGTCTCTATCACTCTCCATGATTTTATTCATTATTCACATTCACACAATAGTGCATCTTTTTAATTTTTAAAGATTTATTCATTTATTTCTCCTTGCCCCCCTCATTGTTTGTTCTCACTGTCTGCTCTCTTTGTGTTCTTCTGTGCCTGCTTGTCTTCTCTTTAGGTGGCACCAGGAACCGATCCTGGTACCCTCCAGAGTGACAGAGGCTGCTCAATCTCTGTTCCCTGATCTGCTTTGTCTCTCATAATCTCTTTTCTCTGTCTCTTTTTGTTGCATCATCTTGCTGCACCAGCTCTCACATGGGTCAGCACACCGCACAGGCCAGCACTTCTGCACAGGCCAGCTCTCCACGTGGGCCAGCTTGCTTTTTCACCAGGAGGTCCCAGGAATCAAACCCTGGACCTCCCATATGGTAGACAGGAGCCCAATCACTTGAGCCACATCCGCTTCCCAACAATAGTGGATCTTAAGATCCACTGCTCTTGCTCATCCAGAGAACACAGATCTAAATGAACTCCATTAATAGAGTAAGCCCTTTCATGTCACTGCTCTCTTCCTGCTGACCTTCATGGTAACACAATAAAGGGCTGTGATGAAAGCATAACATATGCAGATTTCAAATCTCAAGGTGAAAGTCATCAATAGTAATATAGCCATTTCAAGAAACCTCAAATACAATATAACTGCTTCATAAACTGAAGTAATTTTACATTTCCACAACCTCCTCACATATGTTTTAAATGATTTTGACTTTTAATTACTGTGTAGAATTGAACATCTTGGACTACAGTCTTAGTTACCTCTAGCAGGAATTTCCTGATGGACAGCCCATTGTGAAAACTGGTTATGCAATTGACCACACTAACTACATTTCTAAGCTTTCTCTCAAGAATGAATACTTAGGTGAAATCTGAAGTCAGACCACTGACTAAAGGCCTTGCCAATTTCAATACATTATATAATGTCTCTCATGATCCCAAACATTTGAACATTTGGTAAAGGTTTTATTGCACACATTACATTAGTGTGGTTTCTCTCTAGGATGTATATTCTGATATTTCTTGAGGCTTGAGGAGTGATTAAAGACTTTGCCAGTTTCTTTACATTTGTAAGGTTCCTTTCAAGTATGGATTCTTTGGTGTTTTCTGAGCCCAGACCATTGCCTAAAGGCCTCTCCATATCCAATGCATTGTGTGGTTTCTCTCCAGTATGAATTGCCTTGTGATCCCAAACGTGTGAATGTTTGATAAAATCTTTACCATATTCATTACATTTGTAAAGTTTCTTTCCAGTATGAATTCTCTCATGCCTCCAAAGGTATGAATGTTTGATAAAAGTTCTGCCACTTTCATTTCACTTGTAAGGTTTCTCCCCAATGTGAATTCTTTGGTGGACCATGAGGCCAGATCATAGCCTAAAGGCCTTGTCACATTCATTACATTTATAAGATTTCTCCCCAGTGTGAATTCTCCAATGAATTGCAAGGTTTAAACATTGACTATAGGTCTTGCCACATACCTTAAGTTTATATGGTTACTCTCTAGTATGGATTTTTTCATGTCCTGAGGTTGGAGAAATAGTGATGATAAGGGAAGTGTCAGGACCCCAAAACTGCCCTCAGCACAAGCCCACAGATTTAAGAAAATAAACTCCCCTCAGTCCCTCTCTCTCCTCCTTCCTCCCCTTTTCTCCATGGAATCCACATCAGGAAGATAAGCACCCCAGGCTGCCCCTTAAATTGAAATTCACAACTGTATACATTTAATGACTCTTTTCCTCCCTAATGGCCTTCTGCTTTTAGAAAGATAAGCTAACCTTGCTTCTCTGTCTCTGTAACCCTGCCTGCCCACTTACTCAGGAATTTGCCCACTCAGTGTACCTATATAAACTTATGAAAATTAGAAAACAGGGCTCAGAATTTGGAGAGTGCTTTCCACTGGGCCCGTGTATAATAAAACTTTGTTCATCCATGCTCCCAAGACTGCCGTTTGGGTTACGTTCAGCTGGTCGCAACAGTGAAAGGTATTGCCACACTCATTAAATTTGTAAGGTTGCTGCTCAGAATGAATTCTCTGATGATTAGAAGCATTGAGTACTGGCTAAAAGCTTTTCCACATTCATTACATTTGTAAGGTTTGTCTCTAATGTGATTTGTATGCTGATTTGTAAGCAATGAACAATGCATGAAAACCTTTCCATATTTATTACATATGTTAGTTTAGAGACTAAGAGGAAATCTTGAAGTGGGAAAACCAAAAAACAATTTTTGATTGTCTTCTCAACTTGATTACATTTATATTTTTTTTTTCAGTTTGAAATCTCTGCATTTCACACAAATATGACTGAAACCCTAATTTACTTTCAAAACATTTTATATATTTGTTCCCTGCATTGTCTATGTTATTTTTTTATCTTCATTGAATTCATTAAAAAATGACTTCTCATGTTTGGAATATTAATGTGAACTTTTTCTAACAAAAACACTGTGCTTTAGAGGGAAATTATTAGAGGAACTGATACGTTGTTGATCTTTTCTACAAGTGAGACTTTTGTTTTGGGTCCTAGGCATTCCTTTGCAATTTCTTTTGCCATATCCCCACTGCCTCTCAATTTCATGCATATCTTCCCAGACTTCCCTGAAGTCAAAATCTTCAATGATATGGCTTTCATGGCTTTCTGATATTATTGGTTTGCATAATTTCAATTTATTAATGTACTCTTCTGGTAATAATTCCTTGATGGCATATTTAGGAGAGATATAATTATGTTCCACAGTGGATCCTGGAAATCCACCATCCAAACCATCACTGGGAAGCCTTCCCATGGTGATCCTCTGGGAAAGAGATGTTCATGATACTTCTTTCTCAGGTAAGACTCTGTGCTTCTTTTTCAGGCAAGATCAGTCTTAAGAAGTCAACCCTTCACATCCTTGTTACAGAGCACCACCACAGACTACAGTGAGGTGGTGTTGTTGGCTGAGGCATCTTGTCCTTCTTTGGTTGGGTCAGAGAGCCCTCAAAACTGTGCTGTAGTGGGGTGGGAAGAGGAGGAGAGCTATAGTTTTGTTTTGTTTTTTTCCAGTGTCATATAAAAACATTTTCCCTTCTACCTAATATGTTATTTTTCTTTGGCTACTCTCAAGTTTTGTTTTTTGTTTTTTTGTTTTTTTTTTTTAATTTACCTTTGGTTTTCAGCAGCTTTGTTACAAAAGTTTTAAGTTTATTTTGGTCATACAGCAAGTAACAAAGAATGCTATATTTCTCTATTTTTTGAAAAATTTTGCATAATTTGAAATTGTTTCTTGGTAAAATATTTAGAATTTACTAGTGAAGCTCTTTGGAACTGGTGATGTTTTGTAAGAACTTTTTTAAAGTATATTTTTTCTGGATAGAGGATAACAGTTTCACAATTTTAATTTAATTTCACCATGCTAAAGATGTTACTCTAATGGTTTTTTTGGCATTATTTTTCTTCTTAAACTATTATTTTTTTTTATAAAAATCAACTGTCAGATTTATATGTTTTTTCTCTAGGTGCTTTTTCTATTTTTTTAGATTTTGTTTTGTTTTGTTTTGTTTTGTTTTATGCTTAAGTGTTATTCACATTTCATTCATTATGCTTTGTGCTCACTTAAAATTCTTAGATCTGAGTATTGATGCATTTTGTCACTTTCGATCTCAGATATTATCTCTTATAATAATTCTTCTATCCAATTTTCTCTCCTCTAAAGTTGAAAGTATGCATGTATTATGCCATTAGATATTGTGCCACATGTTACCCAAAGTCTTGTCTATGAAATATTTTTTAAGTTTTTTATTATTGTTATTATCCTCATTATTTTTCCTGTGCTTCAGATGGGACAAATTGAATATTAATGCATATGTTTGTCCACTTTTTTTCACCTCTATCCAGCGTGATGTTAAGTTTATTCAATGAACTTTTCACTTTGGATATCACATTTTTCAATTCTGGAATTTCCACTTAGTTTTTCCTTGGGGTTTCCAATTATATGACAAATTTTCCCATTTATTATTAGTTCTGAGGCAGGCTAGATTAAGGAATAAAGAGATGACTCTGTGACCTGGCAGAAAAATCAGAGCCATGAAAACACATAGCTGTGGGAACCACCTACTGTGGGAAATACCTTACCAGTTGACTAATAGAAGAATCTCTCGAGAATTCCCCATTCAGAATGGAATTTCCTCCAGAGACAAGGAAAGGCCCCAGATGTTCTCAAAGGGCCTTGCCATTGGGCCCCTGGGGGGAAATGACAGATGGGGTGCCAATCAAAACAGCCAATGATGGGAATTTCTCTCCCAACATTAGCAAAGGGGTGGAAAGATTAATGGTTTAAAAAGCGAGCGCAGAAGAAAAACCAGCCCTGTTCTAGCCCTGTTCTATCCCTGTTCCTGCCCTGTTTCTGCCTTTCCTCTCCCTGCCTAGATAAGCGCACAAGTAAATCTGGGGACTTGTCATATATAATGGGGACTTGTAGTCTATATATCAGCCGTTTCTACCCCTTTTCAGCCGTGTTGCTCTTTTTACCTAGGGCCTAAAATCTGCTTTTTTCTCCCATTTCTCATTTCTCATTTTCTTAATAAACTACTGGCCTAATTGAACTGACATGTACCTGATTTTTTTTTTTTATAGCATAGCCAAGAACGTAGAGAAATATAGCAACAGTGCAATCCAGCTTTTCCCTAGTTTTCAAAGCAAATTTATTAGACATGTTTTATTTCCTTGTCTGATAATCATAATATCTGAGTTATCTAAGTTTTAACTGTAATGACTGTTCCCTTGATTAAGAAAGAGGTTTTTCTCCTTCTGCATGTCTCTCTCTCTCTCTCTCTCTCTTTTCATTTTATGCTGGACATGTTGTGTGAAAAAATAGAATAGATTCAAATAGATAGTATTTTCTCCTGCTATGAGGGATTATGGTCTGGGCCTTGTTGTAATTTTAATTACATTCACTTTTATCACTGGTTCCAAATATATGTATTATTTACATATAGTATAGGATAAGGATATTTCCTTCCTTAGTGCTTGAACTGGTAATAATTGAATGATGATTTTGAGTTGATTTAAAATAGTTTTGCTCTGCATTTTAATTGTTTACCTCAGAATTAATGGCCTGAATAATTTATCTTGCCATATTCCCAAAAGAAGTGTTTCCCCTCTTACAGGATATTTTTTTTCACTTACTAGAATCTCCGTTTTTTTTTTTTTTTCTTTCTTGTTTTAACAGTTACTCCAAGATTGATTTATGGGGAAATGACATTTTGCCTTTGCTAGTTTGATACTTGTATAAAAATGAGCACAATTTTAATTCACTTGTGTTTAAATTGGTCAGTCATAAAACGAATTCAACTAACTGGTGTGGGTAGGAAGTACAATAGTCAGGCCTCTTTTTTTGATGATAGTTTACCAAGACCTGAGTTCATTAAACGTATCTTTTACATATTACATAACTGAGATGCACAGAGAAGTGTGTTATCAATCTACCAAAGTAACAGAGCTGTGTCCTAAAACACAATAGGCAACTATAAAACATACATATATAGAAAAAGATACAGAATATTGCCCAGCTTAATTAGAGAGCACAGTTATACTAATTATCTCTAAGAAAACTAAAGGTTAGAGAATTCAGGATTTAGACTTGATTAGGTGATTAGATAATTTTCTTTGGTGCCATCTAGTGTGTGGAATACTTAAGAACATTGTTCTGTGACAATAGCAAAACATTTAGATAACTTATCCTCAAGCAGTCCCAATATGGGAAAATCAAACTCAGGGAATGTCTGAGTTCTTCAGGTCAGTTCAACATGGGCAGTCTGAGTATTCTTGTTATAGCAGCATACGATTTTCTGATGGCATCATATACCGCATTAGTTGTAAGCTCCAAGCTAAAGAACCTTAATGTAAACTATTTTGACACTCCCTTTCCACAATCTCCTTTGCTCTCTGATATTCTGCTGTTAAATCCATTCAGTAAATCACTCATCTAGATATTTTAGTTTTCAATTCTAGGATGTCTATTTGACTCTTTTCTATGGATTCCAAGTACCTGCTGAAGTTTTCCACTCTTTGTTGATTGTCCAATTTATCCCTCCCCCCCACACTGAGATGGCTCCCTCATCTGTTTGCTCGTTGCCTTTGTTCATTGTTCACATTCATTGTTTGTGCTTATTGTCTGCTCATTATATTTGCTCATTGTCTGCTCATTGTCTGTTTGTTTTTTTCATTGGGAGAGCAGAGCACTGGGAACTGAAGCCAGGACCTCCCACATGGCAGGTGTTTGCACAACTGCTTGGGCCACATCTGCTCCCTGTTTATTTTTCTTTTACTTGTTCTCTGCTCGTTGTTTGCTCATTATCTTGCTTGTTGTTTGCTCATTGTCTGCTTGTTTTTTTTTCTCATTGTCTGCTTGTTATTTGTGCTTGATGTCTGCTCGTTGTCTCCGTGTTGTTTGTTTGTCTTCTTTAGGAGGCATTGGGATCCAAGCCCGGGACCTCCCACATGGGAGGGTGGCGCTCAACTGCTCAAGCCACTTCTGCTGTGCTCCAATGTAATTTTTGATCATTTTATTGTAGATATAATAGTTACTTTAAAGTCATTGTTCACCAACTTCATATTCTATATCAAACATACATTTGCCTGTAGAATATTTTCTTTGGTTTGTTGGTCATAAAGTCTTGCCTGCTCCCATGTTTAGTAATTTGTTTGTTTATTAAATGCGATATATTAGCTGTAAAGAGAGTTTCTAGATGATTCTCATACCAAAGAGGGTTCAATACTTCCTCTAATGATGTGAAAGCTGATAAACTCAATCCAATCTGAAACTGATATTGGTTGGCTTTCCCTTGTTAGGGAAACATGGAGTGTACTTTCATTTCACTTCTATTCCTAGAAAAGGGCCATCATTTAATATCTTGGGCTTCCTTTGTCTTTGAAGCATGAATAGATTGCAAGAATTTTTACTACTTGTTTCAGATATTTTTGACTTTTTAATTCCACCCCCCCCCTCCGAGATGGCTCCCTCTTCTGTTTGCTTGGTGTTTTTGCTTGTTGTTTTTGCTCATTATTTTTTGCTCATTGTCTGTTTGTTTATTCTTTAGGAGGCATTGGGAACAAAACACAGGACCTAGCATATGGGAGGCAGGCATGCAAATGCTTGA
Organism: Cabassous unicinctus; assembly: GCA_029593785.1. Classification (NCBI taxonomy): domain Eukaryota; kingdom Metazoa; phylum Chordata; class Mammalia; order Cingulata; family Chlamyphoridae; genus Cabassous; species Cabassous unicinctus. Next base: position 28,633 of record JAQZBX010002117.1, read on the forward strand.
GCCACATCCTCTCACTGACAGTTTAATTTTTAATCCCAAACAGCTTGAAAATTTCATGAATGTCTTGAAAGGATGATCACTGGGTATTTAAGACCCCATGGCTCTAATATTGGTATACTTCTGTGCAATTGCCAATAATTGGATGAGTTTTTCTTTCTACAATTGCAACCATATTCTATTCTTAGCCTCCATGTGTGCCGGCATCGGCAAGTATTATCAAGGAAATTTGGTTATAGTTTGCCAGTGTCAAATCACCATTCCTTTCAGAGATTTCTACTCTTTTCCTTTATTCTCCTAACAAAACCTGTAGAAGGTCTTTTTATCCTAAACATATGGATATTGGGTTCATTCTACTTTGCTTTTCCAGTTTTTTTGGTGCCTTTAGATTATTGCATGTGAAACTATGGAATTAAGAAAATATTTTGAGAAGGAACTCTTCCATTTGTTTAAGGTTCATCTTATCTCCAGTTTAAGCATTCCAGTTCTAAGTGATTACACAAAACTCTGGACAAGCCTACACACTCAGCGTTTCACCACACCCACAATTGGTCAAGCCTCTAAGGACATCTTCAGGTCTTCTGCTCTCCTCTAAATAGTTTTTTTTTCTTTTTTTTCTAAATAGTTTTAATCTCTCTTGAATTATACTCAATCCAGAACATATTTTTTTTCGCATACATTATGTGAAAGTTGAATCCTCTAATATCACAAACATAACCAGGTAATACAAAATAAAAACTAATTTTACTTCTTATCTTAAGGAGAACATTTCCTTGCAAAGCCTTGGCAGTATCTCAGAGTGGGCAAGGCAAGGTCAGAATGTATTAAGGATGGAAGGTTTGGTTAAAGGTGGGTCTTTCAAAGCAAAGGTTGGTGGAACCAGCAAGGCAAAGACTTTGAGGCAAGGTATTCAAAGGATCTTAGGATGCATTTCATATATTGAGGTTTTCCACACATGGGAAAAACCTAGTCAGCTGCTAACAAAGCCCTGGTCCTGGAAGTTTGTTGATATCAGGAAACATAAGGGCAGATGTAACATAGCAATATCATCTAAAGGGTCTTTTTGCAAACTCAAACCTAAAAGTAACACAGATATCACTTAACATCTACCACTGGCTCTAATGTTTAAAATTAAGTCTCAACTATATGTCAAACAACTATACTCTTCTAGAATTTTTGTTTTCCACTTAATTTAATGATATAAGATAGGTCCCTTTTATCATCTGTCCCCTCAATGTCTCATATACAATATCAGGGAAATTTAGTCACAATAAAGAGTGGTACAAATTCCCACAAATTAAACAAAGATTTCATTTTTTTTTCTACAGAGACTAGGCTAAACTTACTGGAGAGAATGTTCTCTTGTAACAACAATCGTTGAAGCTTGGGCCTCTGCCCACAGATTCTAATGGTCCAACCATATATTAGAGTGTTAGATTATCACCACTCAGTCTGAAGAGAAGAATTAGGGAAAGAAATGGGTATTTTTACCTTTGTTATGTGAAATTCTAAATTATTGTAATTTTAAAAATATGATGTATAAATTTTTAAAGAAAACTTGCTCAGCAAAATAGCATTATGCAGCAAATTATTACAAACTAGTTCAATGTTTTCATTGCTATCTTTATCATCACAATAAACAAAAATTACTAAATTCCTTGTATGGCCATGTTATGCTGAAAAGTCTAACTTTTGCTAAAAGGTTAACTTACAATTTGCCAACCTTGACACCAAACTAAGAAATTTTTACTCGATAGCCACTAAATTTCAACATATAAAGTGTAAATTATGAAATCCATCTCCTTCAAACAGGTTTTAGAACTTACAATATAATTAGAGGAGTTCTATTAACTACAAGTAGCCCTTTTAAAATGACTGTGTTAGCAAAACTACAAAGTGTAATGTATATCAGACAATTAAGTGTATAAGTCCTGTATTTACCATGGGATGCCATAGCCAGAATCTTGATGCTCTTTAGCATAAGAGGCTTTTCTTTACATCTCACCAATTTCTCAGAAAACACCTGCTGATACTAAATTCTACAGAAACCTTCACCTCATTCACCCTTCTATGCTGCAAAAATTATTTATCAACTTCCAATATTGATGGTAACAGGTAACAATTTTGAACTTCTGTGAAGTTTGTGAAATAATTTAAATGGCCATAGTTACATTTTTAAACATTTGAACTATTTACAAAGGCATTCCAGGAAAAGGGGAATCTTTCATAGGACCCCAGGTGTCAATGAAAACATCCCCAATATTACTGAGAAGGAAAGTTCCTATTCAAATGAACAACAATAATATTTCTTTTATGATTACACATGGTTTTGATGAAAAAATATATAATGTCAATACCCTACTAATTATACCCTAAGTGCCCTTTTGAAACCAACATTTTTGGAATCCTTCAATTATTAGATCCCCAATGTCATTAAGAACGCAAGTAAAAACACTTGGTTGTACTGGTGAAATTATTCATGTAGGTAATTGGAAACATCTTCTTCCGTGGTAAGTAGCTTCTATGGTTATTAGACTGTTTAACGGGGCATAAGCTGGCTTTCGTGGATCTGAAAGTCAGAACCATTAATTTATGTACAGACAGTTGGGAAAGCACCTTTATCAGTCAGTTCTTTACCCATGAGGTAATCTATTTTGTATCAGTCTGTCTGATATAGCTTCTCAGGAGGATCTAAACCCATTTTTCTGAAATAAGCTTTATGTTACAAATATGAGGACTGAAATGTAAATGGCTGTGTGTAAGTTTGAATTAATTAAAACTTTATTTTCTATCCTAAAGTTATGTTGTTATAGGTTGGGAATAATTTACTGAATCATGGTATTTTGATTGAATTATTTCATTGATTCCTATTTAAAGCAAGAATGCCAGGACCTTGATGTTCTTCTACCTCTATTTTTAATGCCTTTTTTCTTCTTTTCCATCTTTTTCTAACTGAAATTCTTAGATTATTAGAAGGGATGATCAGTGTAAAGTTTCCAAGAGCACTTACTTTCATGTAAGTAAATATGTGAGCTGTTTCTCTCTTCCTTCAAAAATTCTATATCTAACAAAATTACGATCATGGCTAATTTCATAGGCTTTGGGCTTTGGACACATCTGAATTTTAATTCAATCTGTGAAGTACATGAGATTAGGAAATTATTTTCAGCCTCAATTTTCTTATCCAAAATAGGGAGTTAATAAGGGCAATGTACCTCCTAAAGATACAATGTATCACAAGGCTTTGGAGTTGGAGCTTGGATTCTAATCCTGTTTCCACTATATTCTAGGTTTCAAACCCTCTGTGCCTTAATCCCTCATCTGTAAAAGAAATATAATAATGATAGTGCCTACATCAAAAATTTGTTAGTTTTATTGTGGCAATGAAATAGTTTATATGTACAGTGTATAGCCTATTGCCTTGTAAGTAATAAGTATTGCATAAATATTAGCCATTATTAATACAACCTTGTTTCTTAGCACTTGTCATAGGCTGATAGTAAGGGATAGCCATGGAGAATGAAATTATTTTTTGCTGTTTCTATAGAGTGACTCACAAATACATAGGTAGGTAAGTAGGTAAGTAGGTAGGTAGGAGGGTAGGTAAAAAAATCACAGATAGGTGATAGATAGATATTTTCCTCATTTAATCCATTTAGGAACCCTGCAAGATTCTCATATTAGAGATAAAACAATTTTTTAAATTAAATTGGCCATGGTCACACAGATAATATATGGCCAAGACAGAATTATTACCAAATTCTATCTAAGGCTAGAGCAAAAATCTTTTCTAAATACCTGATTATTTTAAAAACAGGCAAAATAAGAATTTTACTGCTGTCTTGGTTTTACTGCATCTCATTCACACCCTCCCAGGCAATAACATAAGACAGCACATTGAAACATTGAAAATGTGATTAACCCTTCTACTTCTCAATAGACTTCCAAGTATCTATGCCATAAGGTGATATCATTGATTAAATTAGAAAAAAGACATAGAGTTCTTAGCACTGTCACTGCCATAGTATTTATTACACAAATAAAAGAATTACCCCCAAATAATTTTAATTCCATTCCTGGGTCATTTTGACAACAAAAATATAATGCATTAAATGCATTGTTTTGCTTATTTCCTAGTCACTTTCTTAACAAATCAATTTTATTGATACAGACTAATAAAGCATAAATCCATCCAAAGTGTACAATCAATGGTATTTAGTGTAGTCACATATTCGTGCATTCATCACTTCAATCATTCTTAGAACATTTTCATTATTTCTGTGCTACTAATAATAAACAAAAAACAGACAAAACTCATCACCTCTCAATCTCTCTATGCTTTCCCTGCAGTAAATAACTGCTATTCTTTTTTCTTCTAGTGTATTTGTAAAACAGTCATATATTCAATATCACCCATATTCGTCTTTTACATGAGGTTTTACTGTCATGTACCATACCGTGTTACAGGTTTTAGCTTTCCTTCTAGCATATCATGGTGTTTATAACTAACAGTGCTATTATGTAGGTATGACAGTGGTTGACAGGGAAAGTCTAAGTTCATGTATATTTCCGAGTCATTTTTAAAGGTCAAATTAAAAATCCTTGTACTTTAAAGTCAAGTTCAAATTCCTTCTAGTTCCAGAAATATTTTGAGAACCAAAAAGCAGTATTCAATTGAATTTTCAGAATCAATATCCTGAATTATACTAGCATAAAAATACATAGAAACTATTTTTATTTGCTAATCATATTTTATCAGTGAGGATACTATATAGAGTAATTCTAATGAATTAGAAGTCAATATATGACTATTTATTTACCTACTTTACTCATTCAAGAACTAATATTCATTGAGTGCTGTTGTGATAGTTGCAAAAATATAGGAACAAATGTTTAACTTATTTACTCAGCTTGTTTTAGTAACTTGACAGGATTTAAGGAAATATCTTAATTTTTTTCCTGTCAAAACAAAAGTGTATTCAAAGCTGATGTTTAATGATATTTGTTTTCATTTCACTTATTTATGTTTACTTCCAATTTGCTGATGCATGTTTCATTACACCTCTCTATCCACTCTCTATCCACTATGACAAGAGATATGGTATAGTAGTATGCATTAATTCCTTGACAGTAAAAATAAATGGTTCCATAGCTTTTTTTTGTTTGTTTTTCTTTTGGTTCCATAGTTTTTTTAATGCTATGGCACACTGCAGAAGTCAATTTACTTTATATATATACTTTTTATTTTCTTTATGCCATCCTCGGCCCATTCATTAATTCAGTAATTTGTTTAATCCTCTATACTAGTTATTTTGCTACATTTGATGGGACAAAAAGGTAAGAAAAACCACACACAATATTTGAGCATATGGAACCAACTATTCAATGGAATAAATAATCATTAATCACACAAATAAAATAAAACCCGTCATTATGATACATTAGAACTACTAAATTCTGAACTATATATCTCATTTTATATTTGAAGGAAAGTTTGAGTTTTGATTTCTTTATTTGATTGCTTGTTTGGTGAAAAAAATAAAACCACATTTCAATTATGTCTTTTTTTTTTCTTTACATCAATATGGCATTTAGGATGTTAAGATTCTCATAAAAGGAAATAAAGAAAAACACAAAGTATGAAACTGAGAGAAGGAAACTACGCGTTGTTGACAGAGTTTATTCTACTAGGATTTCCATCTCGCCCTGAGTTGCAGATTGTTCTATTCCTTATGTTCCTGATATTGTATGGCATGATTTTAACAGGGAACATTGGCTTGATGATGTTAATCAGAATTGATCTGTGGCTTCAAAACCCCATGTATTTTTTCCTTAGCAACCTCTAATTTGTAGACCTTTGTTATTCTTCAGTCATTGTTCCTAAAACGCTGGTCAATTTCCTCTCAGAGGATAAATCAATTTCCTATCATGGCTGTGCCCTGAAGTTTTATTTTTTCTGTACTTTTGCAGATACAGAATCCTTTATCATGACTGCCATGGCCTATGACCTCTATGTCGCCATCTGTAACCCTTTGCTGTATACAGTTGTGATGTCCCAGGGCATTTGTACCTGGCTGTTTGTTTTATCCTAAGTTGGTGGCAATATGAGTTCCCTGGTTCACACATCCTTTGCCTTTATTCTGAAATACTGTGACAAAAATGTCATTAATCATTTTTTCTGTGACCTTCCTCTCTGCTTAAACTATCCTGCACAGATACCTCAATTAATGAATGATTCCTCTTCACATATGGCAGCTCAGTGGAAGTTATCTGTTTCATCATCATTATCATCTCCTATTTTTTTAATTCTTCTTTCAGTCTTAAAGATCCGCTCTTCTAGCGGAAGGAAGAATACCTTTTCCACATGTGTCTCTCATCTGACATCTGTGGCCAACTATCAGGGAACCCTTCTCTTTTTTTACTCATGACCCAGCTAACCAAATTCTCCTAACACTGATAAAATTATCTCGGTTTCCTACATCATTAAAAACCCAGTGCTGAATCCATTAACATACAGCTTGAGAAACAAAGATGTAAAAATGTTGCAGCTAAGAAAGTGCTAAGACCAAAGGTAGATTCCTCAAGAGATATAAGACTCTGGGACTCACTGCATTCCCAAATGCAAACTCTAACTAGGAGCTTGCAACAATTTTACCATTATTTACACAACTTGTCACACAAGGGATTTTATCAAATACTTTCTTTTTATACACAGCCGATTGCATTTCATAATCCCAGTATATAAGAAAGCATCAAAAAGTTTTGCAATTACCACTGAACAGTCAGATTCCTGTTTAATGAATACTAGCTTGGGGTTTATGTTAAAATGGGTTGTATCAGACTGTCTTAAGGGATATGGTAAATACCTCAGAAGATTATGTACATATGTGTGTGCGTGCTCACGCTCTCTTTTATAGTGTATCTCATATCAGTAATAGATTACTAGGCGAGGGAATGAGCCAGATTGCCTTGGTTCACATGCCAGCTCTGAGTCTGGCTAATGGGTGGCACTTTGAGCAAGCTATAAATTTTCTATTCCTCTGTTTCCTTACCTGTGAAATGAGGAGAATATCGTATCTTCATCACTATCATTGAGTGTTGGAATATTAAATGAGTTAATACAATTAACTAATGTAGAGCCCAGACCATTTTAAGGACTCCATAGGATTATATATGTTTATATAACATGTTCACTATAATTTAAAAATTCATGGTGTGCAAGAAAATGAAGAAAGGTGGGAATATTAGAAAGGTAATATTGCAAAATCAAATAACAAATATGCTTAAGTGTAGGTCAATCTTATGTTGATAACCTTCCACACTCAATCTACTCCAAAGAGTTTTTGGAAATTTTTCTAAGTGGCATCTTGAAGAATATAGGTTAATCACATGGTGAAATAGTTGCTTTTCCCTATATCTCTTATTTTTTTATACACCAAAGTATTACTGAAAGTGCAGAACATCCTTATCTGTATCACATCAGAATAAGTTACCAAATATATCATGTGGTTTGATCTGTGTCCCCATGGGGAGGTCAGCCCCTATGCCACAGTGGAACACCAAATGGGGAACGTGCATTTAAAGGCTGATATTGGAGGAGGTGCATCATTGCAAAATGTATATCAGTAACTGATATGTTTTTAATATTTATAATTATTATTTTATTATAATAAATATTTACAAGTAGTGTCCTGGAAATATAAAAAGATTAACAATATGTTTAAATCCATGCACTTTGTTGTGAAAGCCAAAACCATTTTCTATACCAGTCATCAACTCACCTAGGAAGCTTTACTTGGAATTTCTAACCAACAGTACTTCTCCTGAGCATTTGTTTTGCTTAAACTGGGAGGAAAACACCTTCACTCACAACTACACAAACACATCACACACTGTACTATTAGATTAAGTTTCAGATTTCCTTAGCTACAGTTTTAGAGGATCATAATAATCACACAGAGCAAGATGAGATGCTATATATCTCAACATAGCTTTTAACGGCCCATGTCCTAAATATATGCAAGCATCTACTAGTGATAATAACTGCACCAGATAGCATGAAGATGAATATGAAAATTACATTTTTGCTATTCCACTACCTTTTGATACTGAACAATTAAGTTACCAATGATTCTACCAATGGGAATAGAAATGTTTCCAATTAAGGGATTGACTAGTAACAGAAAGTGTTCCTTTTCAGCACCCCAGGTGATTCCAATATACACCCAAGTTATATATTCTAGCTATAAGTCCTTGGTCAGATACACACTTTGCAAATATTTTCTTCAGTCCTTGGGTTGATATATATGTCACACAGCTATATATACATGTGTATATATATGTGTATATATGTATGTATATATGTATATATGTGTGTATATGTGTGCATATATTTACTTAAGAAGAAAAAATGCAAAAGAGCAAAAATCAATGTTTCGTTAAAAAATTCTCTTTAAGTATATTCACCCTACCCATGCTGTCCTGGTATCTTGTTATATAAAATATATCCAAATCTATATGGCTTAAAATAGCCACCAATGGACAATTATTCTGCTCTTCCTCGTGTTGAATGAGATTACAATGTGGCACTCAGCAGGCATTTGGTCTAAGCTGTAGGGTCTCTCATGACTAGCACTGGCATGAGGACGTTAGAAAAATGTGCTGGGCTAGTGCTATTTCCCTTCTTTGTAGACTCAGAGCCTAAAATACAGTTTCCTTAGAAGGTTTGTTGGGCTTCTTACATTGCAGTCCTTATTTCTCAGAGACTGCCTTCTTAAAGTTGAGGCCTGAACTGACATAGAGTTCCTGCCACTATATTCCATTGGTCAAAGCAGTCAAAGCACAACAAATTTCAAGGCGGGGTGGTGGGGGGCGGGGGGCGGGAAGGGGAGTAAATAGGCAACATGTTTCTATGAGATATGTAAAAAAGAAAACCTGCATCCATCTTTAATTTGCCATAGCTAACATAAGACCTGTTGTATATCAGTGAAATTTCTCTTTCCAGATTCTTTTAATAGCTTTTAACATTTTAAGTGAACATGTGTATATGATCTCATTTTTTGTATGTATATCCTTAGCAAAAGCCGTTGAATGAAGGATTACTTGAACAACATATTTATAAAAGTATGTTTGTGTGAAAAGCATAGTTAACTCTACTACCTGAGGTAAGGACCAATTAAACCAGGGACCAAGAGGTTCAAAGAGCTTTGGAACACTGCTTTGCTGTTTGTTGGGGAGATTATGAAAACCAAACTTCCAGTCCTTCCTTATTTTAGAAAGAGTTAGTTTTGGTAATAGCAAACTAAAATTATTTTAGAAAAAAGTGGAACTCTGCTTTTTCAGTTAAAATGTATTAGTAGAAATAATCCCAAAGCCAGTGTAATTCTACTTTCTGTACACTTTAGATAGCCTTAAATATTTATAAGTAAATATTTAATATGCAATTAATTATGAAAATCCTTTGTTAGGGACAGCAGAGAATACAAAAAAATCTACATTGCTTTTATCTCTAAAGCCTTAAACATAGTAGAGAGATTGCTATATGAAGAAAATAAACATAATTCAAGGAAGTGCATTGAGTATAAAAAATGTGGCACAGTCATTAAATCAGTAAAATGAAGGTGGATGATATGTTGTGTGGGGGGGAATAAAACAAGGATTGGTGAAAAAGACAACAATTTAAATTACCATTGATATGAATGTCCATGGAAGCATTATTTATAACAGTCAAAAAGTATAAACTAACCAAATGTCCATCAACTGATGAATGGATAATGAAATTTGGTATACCCATACAATAGAATCTTATTTAACCATGTAAAGGAATGAAGCGCTGAAACATGCTACAACACTAATGAAGCTTGAAAACATTATGGTAAATGAAAGAAGTCCAACACAGAAGGCCATGTGTTTATATTTATGTCCAAAAAAGGTAAATAAATAGAGTTGGAAAGCAAATTGTTTGTTGCTAGAGACCAGATGGCAGGGGATATATTTATCTATCTATCTATCTATCTATAGATATATATATGTTACTATAATAAAAAGTAAAAGAAAAACAGGACTGTATAACACAGTGAACCCTATTATAAATGATGGTTTATAGTTAAAAATACAACTTTTAAAATATTCTTTCATGAATTATAACAATCATACCTCACTAATGCAAGATGTTAATAATAGGGTGGGAAATGGATTTTATATATTTTATGAATGATACTTCTGTAAACCTACAACTTTGTAGCAAAAATAAATATTAATTAAAAAAATCAATTGCAGGTGCCTTTCTGATTTTGATCAATTTCTTGACAAGAGTGAAGAATTAAACTTCAATAAGGGAGAGTGTAAAAGGGAAAAGGTGTGCAAATGGGAATCCACTATATTTTCTATAAGACTTTTCTGTAACCTAAAGCTTCTTTGAAGATAAAATGAAAAACACAAGACACTGAGGGAACATACAGAAGAAATTGTCATGGTACATACAAGATAAGAAATCTTACAGTGATGAAAGACACAATGTACACAATTTTTTTCACTTCTTTTGTTTTTAATTTTTTGCAGGTACTATTTTTTTTTTAAAGATAATTAGATTACATAAATGTTACATAAAATGTGTAGGGAATTCCCATATGCCCCACTCCCTAACCCTCCCACACTTTCTCACATTAACAACAATTTTCATTAGTGTAGTACATTTGTTACATTTGATGAACACAATTTGGAGCATAGTCACTAAGCGTGAATTATAATTTACATTGTAATTTACACTCTCTCTAACACAGTTTTGTAAGTTATGACAACATATATAATGGCCTGTATCCATCACTGCAACATCATTCAGGACATTCAGGACAATTCCAATGTCCCCAAAATGCCACCATATTAGACCTTTTTAATTTTTAATGATATTAAGTTACATAAATGTTGCATAAGAAATATACGGGATTCCCATATGTCCCACTCCCCATACCTCCCACATTTTCCCACATTAATAACATCCTTCATTAGTGTGGTACATTCTTTGAAATTGATGAACACGTTTTGGAGCATTGCCACTAAGCATGGTTTAAGTTTACATTGTAGTTTAAACTCTCAATACATAACCCACCCAATTCTGTAGGTTATGGCAAGACGTATACAGACCTGTTATCTGTCATAGAAGGAAGACTACTTTAAACCCAATAAAAGATGATCAAATGGAATTTACTGTTTTAATTGTGTTTTCTTTTCCTTAATTGCACAAGTTGAGGTAGAATAACCAGTTATTGGGAATCTTGTTTAAGAGATTCATCACTCAAATAAGAGCTTGGAAAGATGGCATGTAGGGATCTTTCTACCTTGAAATGCTATGGGCACAATGAGACCATAAAAAGGTTTTAATATATCCTAACCTCTCTACATAATTACTCACTAGACCCTGTTACTCTGTTTCTCTACCTCACACCTTGCTCACACATCTACTAACTAATAATGGGAATTTTATTTTCCAAACTTTATATTACAAATGTGTGCAGTGGGCTAATATAGGCATATTCCTATATTTATACCTTTTCCTTAAGTCTTCTCACTGACTCCTAAACATGAGAATAGCACAATAATGGATTTGTGTGTGTGTATAAAACAGAAAATAGATATAGTGCCCAGTGACACTCAAACCATTTTGCCCTTTAACAAGTCACTCTTCCTTGATAGACTTCAGTTTTTTCTCTATAAAAGTGGAGTTCAATTTTGAAACCACTAAAGTCCTTCCAGCTGCCACCTTTTGTTTCTATGTATACCTATGATAATAATATGGTTAAACCCATCACACTCTTAGACTGATTTTGGAAAATAAATGAGTTGATTCATCTCTATAAAAAGAAAGCACTGTGTGTCTAGTCTGATATAATGAGATATAGGAGTGGCAATAAAATCAGTGAGATAATAGGATGATCAAAAGGCCAAATACTTTTAAATACAGCCTTTCTAGCTGGATTCTTATTCACATTTTGACTTTTATAGCCATATCAAAGAAGTGGATATCCAACTTCATATGTAGTCAAGTAAATAAAAAGTAAAACCTCAGTGCAATGCCATGACTCACTTACAGAACAGCTAAAGTGAGGATGATCAGAGCTAACAATATTGGTGAGTATGTGGAGCATCCATACCACTCACACATTGGTAGTGTAAGTGAAAATTGTCAACCCTATTTTGAAAGCTATATGGAAGTGTCTTCTATAGCTGAGCATATATATGCATAGAAAAATTCAAAACTTGAATTTCTAGTTTTATCCAAGACAATGAGTAGAATACCCACCAAAGCCATGTATAAAAATATTCACAGTAGCCTTATATACAATAACATAAATCTAAAATTGACTCAGGTTTGTATCAACATATTGCATAAGAGTTGAGGATTTCTTTTTTAGTATCATTAATAACATTTTAGACTTTGCAGGCTATAAAACCTCTGTCACAAACACTCAAGTTCGCCTTTGCATCACAACAACCAGAACCAATATACAAATGAATATGGGAGTTTGAATACCAATACACTCTTTTACAGGCCATATTTGCAAATCGCTGCTCAAGATTAAAATAAACAACTTATGCTACCTAGTGTATAACACTACTACACAGCAATGAGAATTACGAATGACCAGAAGAAATGACAACATGGAGGAATCTCACACACCTAAGCTTTAGTGAAAGAAATCAGACATAATTGCATACAAACAGTATGCTTTCACTTCACATGTTTAAAAATATACAAACTAATCTTATATATTGTACAATGATTTGTGCTGGGGTGTGGGGATGATTTCTGAAATGCTTAGTAATGTGCTATCTAATTTTATGGGTTCTGGGTGAACGAATATTTCCATTTCTGAAAAATCACTTGATACATGTTAATCACGTGACTATTTTAAAAATGCTTCTAAAAACAAAGGCGATTAGCCATCATATTTTAAGCAACTCTTGGATTTCATTATTTTTTTCAAACAATAGTAGTTTCTTATATACAATAAAGTCAAACATATTTACAAAATTTAGAGTGCAAATTTCATAGAATATATAAATCAATAATTATTCTTTATGTTACTAAAAATGTGCTGCTTCACTTGTAGATCAAAAATATCTTTATCAGCACTTGAGCATTTTTAGTCATTCAGAATTAGCAATGAGACTAAATGTACTTTGTACTTGTATCATGAATTGAACTCTGTTTTCTTAACTTCCATGCCACAGTGCCAGGCAATGATTTTCTAAAGAAGGAAGTTTTGTACATAGATAATTGACTACATAGTATTATTTTGGTGGCAGCACAGTCACCCAGAAAGCCTTAAACCTAAGTGTAGACTTCTCATGTGCTTGCCTCTAATGCCTAAATTCCTCCTAAAGACATTGATTTCAATTATAAGAGTGTCATTCTGAAGTAAGACCCAAATCCCTTTGGTAGGCCAATTATGATATCCAATTTGTAATAATGATGTAGCTACTGAGTCTCAGGTTTTAATGGGGAGGGCTGGAGGGAAGTCAGAATATGTTATATGAAGGGCAAGTCATGTTTAGGAAGCTAAATCTGGATCCTGACTAAGCAGAGAATTCCCTTAAGTTGGGATTTGACATCCTAGGAGAGGCATAAGCACCTAAGGGAAAATGAGATTGGAAAAGAATCAGAAGTTGAGCAAAGAACACTTCACCCACTCCAAATATGTATTAAAGTAGCTAATGGAAGGAAAGCTCCTGAGTAATACAAATCCATCAGTTTTTTGTAGTTACACGGTGGACAATTATTAATAATTACTCATATATTTGATCTTTGCCTCAACCCTATTCCCCACAGGATTAAATTTTGTATATTAATATCAGAGCATTAAAAATGCTCAGTGAAATGTAAAAAGGCATTACCATTGTCAATAAAATAACTTCTTGCAAAATTAAAAATATACTAATTTCACTGATTTTAATTTGATGAGCCTCCTAATTTTATGCAAAGCAAGATAACCAACAACAACAATAAAACGCATCTTCCTCTTTACTTACAAGTAGGGTTTTAAAAGAAACAGAAAAAGATCTTGTGTTGGCATGCATAAATTGGCATCTGCCTAATCCATCTTAGTGTTGTTGTTTTTTTAAATAGAAATTCTGTTTTGACTGGTTTAGTAACAATTAGTCAACTGTATAAGATACAGTTTTCACATGATTCGTGTTTGATGTTTTACATTGTCTTGAAATATGTCTAGAGAAGATGATTGATGAACCCATAGCAAACTGTGCTTGTTGATATACAGAAGTGATTCACACATTATAAAATACCGCTTCAAACCTGAACACTACAGAAAGCTTCCCCAAGCTACCACTTTGCACATCTTCAAGGGACACCAGTCTTCTTATTTTCTATTTGTTCCCTGGAATTGTGTAATATAGTGGTTGTGAATGTCACTTATACTTCATAACAATTTTAATAATGTTTTAGTGTTCAGGTGAAATAAAATAAGTCTACCTCCCAATATGGCAGCTTTCTTATTTGCTTCTCTCTGCCCTCTATTGCCTACATTGGAAGCCTGCCTTGGTTTACATGTGTTACTTGGATGACTATTCTATTCACTAGGGTATCTAAAAATGAGTGAAACACTAACTTTTAATTTCCAAGTAGTAATTTAATGTAAACACACAACAGTCTTCCATTAGAATAACCAAGTGAATTGCTTTTCTTAATGAGTAAGCAATAAACTTCCAGTTTTTATTTTCCAGAAATTTAACAAGAAAAATATTCAACCAAATTTTTAAAAAATCAGAATGGATTAATTTACAATAAAATAGTCAACTTAAAATATCAGCCCTTTCATTTAGGGCAAAGGAGGGCAATTTTTCTCATTCAAACAGCAGAATTTCATAACCGATATTTTTACCTACATTTGACAGCACAGAAATATAAAAGACATAGAGCTGCCATTGAGAGCCTCCTTCCCCTCCAGAACAGAATTCATTCAGTTACTTCTTAGACTTTTTAAAATCATGTTATAGTTTGAAATATCTCTACAAGTACTCTGATGATGAGAACACTTTTTAAATAATTTTTATAGCAAACATAATATCTTAAAATAATTTTGTACTATGTTAGACTGCTTAAAGAAATTAGCAAAAATGAAAAATAATGTACAAGAATTATAGTCCCTTGTTTATAGTAACCACCTAAATAAAATATTTTCATTAATTAATTATTTTTGTTTCCTATAATTTATTAGCAAAGATGAATTACAAGAAGCAGAATGCACTATTTTTTGTTTTTTAGTTGTAGCTGCCACCTAATGTGTTCATGATTGTAAAGATGAAGCAAAATATGGTTATCCTCAGAAATTATAGAATAGAAAAAAAAATATTGAAGTGTTTTTCTGTCCCTTCTTTCAATTCGAGACAAAAAATCACAGCAGTTTAAGAATGGTGAAAGACTATGGGGTCCACTAAAATAAAATTATGATTAATTTTCCCTATTATACTCCAAAAGTGCTAAGTGTCATAAGTCTGATATTTTATTACCAAGTTAACATTTTATAGTTAGCTTTGAGCAAATTTGATTTCCTTTAGATAGATAGAACATCTTATTTCACTCTTTAAGGTGCAACCTTAAAAAAATATTACATAAGGGAATAGGTAATTTATGACAGCTGGCCAGGCAATTAACTTGGGAAAAGAGACTTTCAGATTTCGAGGTAACCTAAAATTGTTTTCAACAATCATAAACATATTCTGAAAAATCACCTCTTATACCACACTGACTGAAGCTATTCATCTCTTTTGGGAATGTAGTCTTGTCACCCTATTGTGCCAAAACTAAACTTAAGTTCAACTTCTTAAGATGATAATAAAAGAACATTTTCAAGTCTGAATTTTGGCCCTGTTTAGATACTTTTGTGCTTAGAACATACTTGAGAAAGCTATAATGAGTTATGTGCACAAGGGCCTGAGATGAGAAAATATCTCTTTCTCCCTAATTTGAGATTAAATTTAACAGAATTTTTAGGAGGCGTCAGGCTACCAGTGACATGAATACTTTAAAAAAAAGATTGCCTGAGGTGATAAGCCTCAATCTAGCCTCAGGAAACATCAGAGCAATGTCCAAAGGAGAAACAAATGAGAGAGCTTCTGTTCGCAGGCAATGACAGTACTGTGAAAGCGCCCAGAATCAGCACTAAAGAGAAAAATCCCTGGGTTTATTATACTCTGGACACAGCATGTTTCTTCCCCTCTTCTGAATTCATTTCAAGGTAATATGGAGTTTGCTTAACAAATTAAGATTCATACTAGAAGATGGAAGATCTCAGTAAGTATTTAGAATTAGAAGTCCAGAACACAGGGTGATCATTTGGGAATTATTCTTTTATCAAAAGTTATCCAAGTCTATTACTGATTTTTTAGTCCTTTCTCAAACAGCATTTCCAACTCAAAGAATACTTATTTTCAACAAACTTATTAGCTTTGGCTATCTGGTATGCATAGACTAATGAAATCCTGTTTTAAATCCTTCATTGAACATTAAGTAAAAAGAAACTTTTTTAGTTTTGATTTCAGGCATCGTTATTCTCAAAAAAAATATTTAATGAGAAAAAATTTGTCTTAATTTAGATTTTTTTATGTGACTAAAAAAATATTCTAAATACTTTATTCAAAAGGATTCTTTTTATAAAAGTCATGGTGAAGGACTTGTGCCACTGACCTCTTTCCTTGAAGGGCCAACAGCAAACATCTGGAAAAACTACTAGATGGAATTACTGGTGCAAGGTACTCCTGTAGAAGAATTTCTGTCTGTGATGCTAAAATTGGCTCATTCAAATTTTGAAACTGTTACCCGGGTTCATTAGCATCAAACTTTACTCAACTGAAATAATTAATCAAGTACCCATTGATGCTGGTTGAGAGGCACAGGATGGGATGAGGAGATAGAGGGCAGTAGTTATATATGTGATCAAGATACCATGATATGCAGTGAAAATTTGGCTTTTCTGTTAATACACTGCTGTACAGGTTGAAAATAATTAATCACACCTATTAAGACTGCACCCAAAGTTTTACAATATCTGAACACCCGCAAATATAGAGCTCTCTGGTGTGACCCAAATTTGATTATGAATGGAAGTTCATTGAACCTAAATTAATCAGTAAGTTAGAAGAAACAAACAATATACATTTATAGGTAGTAACCTATGAAAAAATATGGAAATTACACAAAAATTAAGTGAAATTATTCATAATTGTTTCCAGTTTTAACCTTCTCATTGGAAAGCCCTAAAACAGGCTTCTGGAAGACAACATAATACATGTAAGAAATGGCATCTCCTACCATATAGATGTAGCTTTTCCTCAAAGGACTGATTGATCATAAATATATCTCATTCATTCATTTTCAAAATGGTTTTTGAGACATTGACTCTACTGAAGTATTGGAAAGGGAGTACGCTGTAAAGGAAGTTTTCTAGGAGAAAGCCACTTTGATGTGAAAGTTGGATTTAATTACGTGAAAGCTAAGAAGACTAGGATAGACTCAAAAGTCAGCATTCACTCTTGTATTTATGAATACAGAGCAGATGCCAGTTTAGAGAATGTAGCCAACAACATTACAAACAAAACCAAACAGCAACATTAACTATATGCTATGCAAAACAGTAATTTATGACATTTCTACAAAAAACAACATAGTTTCAAGATCAACAGTCAAAAGGAAAAAAGTCACCTGCAGTTACTACTTTAGAGCTCAAGACACTATCTTCAAAAGAATTTCATGTCTACAGTTTGGTTCTCTGTTTCAGAGCATGAATTCCTTTTCAGATGAAAAATCTGGGGTGGGGTACGGGAATGGAGGAACACCCAGGACAGAAAAATACTGGGGAGTAACAAAAGGTACATTTCTCTGGTCAGACACAGAGTGAGGAGGTAGTTATTCTGAGAACTTCTCAAATAGAGAAGTTCTCTGATCTACTGAAAGTTGAGGAAGTAACAGGAACTTCTCTGTGAGACTGAAGACAGCAACAGGGATACTTCTTCTCCAGGGAAGTCAGGACAGGCATCAGCACAGCTTGAAAGTGGCTCTTTTCTATGATAGAACTTAATATCTTGTTACAGCACCACACATGGCAACCCCATACAACTTTGAGACCCATCATCACTGCTTTGAGTTTTTTCATTCAGTGCTGACGTATTTTTCTTACCAGTATGTAAAAGGCATCTTCAAAATCCTGTCTGGTTTTAGCAGAGATTTCAATGAATAGAATCCCATAACTCTTGGCCAGTTCATTGGCTTGTTTTGGGTCAACTGTACTTGTTGGCAAATCACCCTTGTTTCCTACCAGCACCCTAGGTATATCATCTGAATCTTTAACTTGTTTAATCTGCTCCCTGTAGATATTAATATCTGCAAATGATTTGCTATTATTGATGGCAAACACAAAAAGGGAACCTTCTCCTGTCCTCATGTATTGGTCTCTCATGGCACTGTCCACTTCTTGTCCGGCTGTATCCAGTATGTCCAGCAGACAGGTTTCATCATCTATAACCACCTGTTTTCCATAAGAATCCTCTATGGTGGGATCATACCCATCTACAACGTGGTTCTGCATTGGATGGATTGTCACCTGCTCCAATCACCATCAGTTTGTACTCAGTCATTTCACATCAGCAAGAATCTCAACTCCACTGCCTCCACTGCAGATGGGTTCAGGACTACAACTAGGAAAAATGCTGTAGACACTGGAACAGGCATGAACAGTCTCCACCAGGGAGCAGCACTTAGTGAATTGCTTTTTAAAGAGGAATTGCATTCAGGAATTTATTGAAAATAAGTGATTTGCAGTCCTCAAAAACTTTTTTTTCTTGGAATCTTTATGTTACTAACTACATCTATTTAATTAGGTCATTAATAAAAACTTGGATATTTTAGATACTATAAGAAATATGGGATAGTCTCTGGTAATATGTTAGATAATATGTGAAAAACACATAGCATTTGTTTTAAACTCCAAAATGTTATCTATTTAAAATTCTAAAAATGTTGTCCCTTAAGTCCATTTCTAAGGACTTATTTTAATGAAAGACCTAGAAACAACAGATTATGTATGTCTAATTTTGCTTATCAGTCTAGTTTAAAATATGAAGCCTTATGTAAAAACCATTGCATGGATGAAATAAATTTTATTTAGTGGAAAGGTGTGTGCATGCATGTGTGCATTTGTAATATAGAATTAAAACAAGATGCATATATTGAGATTGGTAAAGCAGAAATAATGTTAGTTGACTCGAGCTGATATCATTATTGTTTATCAGCTATAATATTGGACATTTGTATAAATAAGTTCACTTTAACAAAAGGATTTTCTGGGGTCCACAAAAGACTCAAATCAGCACACACAGAATTGGAAATAATTGCACTTTCTTAGCACATTCACCACAAGTTTCTTTCCATTTTCAATAACAATATGTGTATGTGTGTGTATACATATATACACCCACACATATTGTTTTCTTAAAGTGAACCTAGTCCTGTGTCTGTAAACTTACTGCAGATGAGACCTTTTGATTAGACTGCTTCAGTTAAGAGCTTTGATTAGATTGTGGGACCAAAAGTTGGCCTTAATCTTCTTATTGGAGTCCTTTATAAACAAAGGACTAAAAGCAGGAGACACACAGAAAAAGCTGCAGAATCAGAAACTCCAAGAAAGTGGGAGAGAGGTCCCAGAGGCCAGAAACTGGAATCAGCAAAGCACAGATTCATGGAAAGAGGCCCCCGAGAGGTGAAAAGAGAGGAGACCTGTAGAAGAGGGGAGAGACAAGCCATATGTCTGATCACCCACAGTTGAGCTCAGGGAGAAAGAAACCCTTTAGGTGAAGGTTGAGACCCAGACTGGCAGAGATACCATTGTGTCTTCTCTCTCTCTCTCTCTCTCTTTTATTTTTTATTTAGTAAACTTTATTTCAACTTCAAAAAATGAAAAAAAAAACAGACAAAAAACAGTTTAACAAACTATGGAAGCATTATTTTAAAAAATTCTGTCCAGGCACATTTAATTAATTTAATCCTAAAAACAAACTCATGTATTCCTCCATTATTCAGAAAAATAAATAAATTAGCACAGATTGGTTAAATGACATGACAAAGACTCCTTGTTAATGAAGAAAATGAAGAAAAAAAATGGTTCATCACATTCATATCTCATAAAACTAAGTCCCATATTTTCTTTTTTTTTTTTTACCTTAGTGCCTTCTTTACCATGTCTACAAAAATATTACAATATTACTGCCACCAATAGTCTATAAGTTACATTATTTGTATCCCAAGTATCACAATATTCTTAACTCCTTGTAATAGAGTAATGTTCCTCTATTTATATTATTAACCACAATCTTAATCTACCATCAAATTGCAAAGTTTTACAGTCCTTAAATTTCCTTTAGCTGTCTTTCAATTAACATTAACTTCCCTAGAATACTCCTTTCTGCCACAATCACATTTATAAATCAGCACTGTTATGCTCATTATAATGTGCTACCATCAGCTCTATCCATTTCCACATATTTACAATTGACCTTATTAAATTTTTTACATATATTCAGTAGGTTTTAAAATTTTAAGATTTACCTGTTTATCTTATCAAAGCAAGGCCGGGGAGCCACTAATGGGATGCAGACCACATCAACATCACTTGGGAATGATCCAAGAGAGAAAACCTTTGTCTTCATTCACTTTCCTGGGTGGCCAAGAGATGGTGATCTTTGACAAACCTTTCCACAGAGATGAATGCCTCAGTTTCCACTGACTGAATCTTAGGATTCAGTGATTCAAAACCTGGCTATGATCCTTAAACTCACTGAAGAGAAACTTCAGTCAACCCTCCATAGCACCTCCCTCTTCCCAAGGAGGAATATGTCCTTTCCCCAATCCACTGTCCACTTAACTGCAGGTGTTACTGAGGTTATTCTCAAGGGTTGGGGATTTGGTGGCATTCCTAGCCACAGGGGCTAGAAAATCATGGTTTCCCTTTTGGCCTCTCCATCTTTCTGTCTCCAGTTCCTCCTGGAAGATGCATGCAACCCTGTCCTGGTCTGCAGTCCCCAAAGCAGTTCCCTCAGACAACTTCTATGTTTTCTCCCCTATTTTGTAAGACAGCTGCACTCTGCTTGAGTTACTCCAATGTTGTCTTCCAGAACTCCTCCTCTGCCATTGCCATGTGACAGGAGTCCAAGGATACCTAGAAGTAAACCTTTGGTAAGACAACATCTCTGATGATGCCTTGATTTAGGCATTTTCACAGCATCAGCAGTGTAAGTTTTATTATCCTAATAAAGTCCCATTGTAAAAGCTATTCCATTTCTGGTATTTTGTTCCCAACAAATTTTAGCAATCTAAAACACTGTGGCATTGGAAATAGGGGTTGTGAGGCCATAAACCAGACAAGCCATAAATTCCTAGATAAGGCAATCCATCCCCACCATAAGTGCACCCTAAAGTACACATGTATATTCCTAAGCATGATAGCTATCTGTACTAGAAACACTGCTAAGTTCACTGCCAGACAAATACATAGCTACCCAGAAGACTGAAAATGAAACAAGCTAAAGGAAATGAAATCTGTAGTGGAAATCCCAGGGTGGCCACCTTCCAGTAAGTAGGGGGAGGTAGTCCATTTTTTACAACATTTCAGACCAGTGTTTGAGATAAATGCCAAGCACAGTGTTATTTATCCTGAGGGGGAACCTGGGGAGTAAATGGAAACAGAAAGGAAAAAAATCGATTGTTGCATCTTTATGTCCATTGTTGTGAGCAGTTATATATGCTACCAAAGCCCAATTAAAAGCCAAAACTGAAATGAAGAAAACAGAACAAGCTATAGTTCTAGAAAGGATATTAGAATAGCATCTTCCAAAAACACCTATGTATAAACAAAAAGGTACAACCCTTAGAGGGACAACTAGAAGTAATGGCAGGTAAAGGTGAGAAAATGCATGGACTAAGGATGTAATGGCAGCACATCTGAGTGGTTATCCAGAGGGAAGGCAGTGATCTGAAGGTGTGGAATCCCTAGGGAGTGTGCAAGAGGGATTACGGAAGGAGAAAATTAAAATTGAAGATAAGTCTAAACAAGCAGGCCACTAATGACTACAAAAATGAAAGCAATCAAGGATCCTAATAACAATTAGGAAGAGAAACCTGCTCAGAAGCAATAGTAATAAGGGAGTTTGGCTCTGCAGAATTAGTATAAGTAACAGAAAACTTTCAACAGAATGGCCAAGATAGCATAGCTACCTGGTTATTATGATTATGGGACATAGGAGGAGATGGTATTATGTTTCCAGGAGTGGAAATGGCAAAAATGGCCAGCTCTTTCTTTGTCACCATCTTTAACAGGCATGACAAAGACCAGACAGCATTCCAAATTTATTAGTACAGTGCATTTTAACTGCAAGTTTGGCCTGGCCTAATGAAGGGAATATTCCATCCACAATAGTTATATGGTCATCTATGAAAGAATTATAGTATATAGTCAGAGAATTAGGAATGAAGCATTCAAGCATATGCTGAACACTTTTGTGGACCTGATGATGAATGGTTTATGGCTGGTATGAGGGATAAAATCCTACAAACTGCACGTCCAAGTTGGTATAGGACAATAGTAGCTATTCTCAGCCTACAGTCAGCCAGGCAATTCACTGTGTGGCACAGGCAATAGCAGACATGGGTGAGACAGAAAGAATATGGTCAAAAGGGGTAAGGAATTTAAATAGAGACCTCAAAAGAGAAGGGGCAGGGGAGGCTGTATATGTAACCCATAAACAGTTTTGGGCTAATTTAATTGCTGTAGGAACCCTAACAGAAAATAGAGATAAACAACCTGATGCCATAATAGTAAGGCTCTGGCAAAAGCTGTCTAAGGAGAAAAAACATCAACCTTGGTGTACATCTAAATCTGTGCCACTGGTTATCCTCTCACAGCAACCCTCAAGAAAAGAAATTCGAATATAAAGAGGTGAATACAACCTACCCTTGAAGACTAGGGCTGGGGACACAGATGTCTGCAAATACAGGTGACAGCAGGTAGCAAGAGACTTCATGTGCAGCTAGTTATCCACTGGTTTCCAACAAACCATTTGCACATTTTAGCTGTTATTGATATTGGAGCAGGGTGCACACTCATCTATGGGAATCCCCAGAAATTTAATGGTCCCTTAAAGGTGACAGATGTGTATGGGGGGAAAGCCAACAAGTAGTGCAAACTACCCTAACATTACAAATCAGGCGCTCCACCCCCTGAAATTATATTGTATGATTTCTTCCATTTCTAAATATGTATTAGAGGTGCGTGTGTTAAAAGACCTATACCTTATGACGTGAATTTTGCCTTTGCATCTGTACTGTGAAATCAGTTATACAGAATACTGCTCGTAGGTGCCCAGTACACCTTCTTGCTCCCAGGAGGGCCACCCATACCAAACACTATCACTCCTGGAGGGACATGCTGAAATCAGTGAAACAGTATAAGGACTGGCCAGTGTGGGGATCATATATTCAGCACAGAGACCATTGCATAATCCTGTTTGGCTGGTAAAAAACCTGATGGTAGTTGGAGAAATAGAGCTGATTATCTAGAATTGAATAGAGTGGTTCCTTCTATTCATGCAGCAGTGCCTAGTATTGTGTTGGCAAAGCTTCTCAATAACTTATCAGCCCAGTTAGGAGAGGTCCAGTATGTATTACATTTAGCTAATGCTTTTTCAGTATCCCACTATATGAAGATAGCCAAGATCAATTTGCATTTATATGGGAAGGGATGCAGAGGACTTCCAAGTTTTGCCGATAGTGTTCTGTCATAATCCTACCATATGTCACAGAATGTTGGCAGCTTATGCAGCAAGATGGGAAAAGACAATCACTCTCATTGCGTATCACTACATTGATGTATTATGCTTACTTTTGACAGTATTAATCTCTAGAAATAGTGGCAATGCCATTACAGTGCCTTTAAATGAGCCTTGGTTGGGCTATCAATGATCCCAAGATCCAGGGGCCAAGCAGTCTTAAAATTACCAGGGATGGTTTGGTTGGGTAAACAAAAATAATAGCTATGAAACAGATCCAATCTCTAGGTACTTTAATATCAGAGCAAGCTGTGAATTGGACGTTACCTCTACCCAGAAGGGTATGGGTGGGGCCTATGGCAAAAACAAAACAGGAAGCATGTACTGCTAAGGTTCTGATCCAAAATATGGGAAAAAAAGAACAATGATATAGTCTTATTGAAAAGCAACTATGAAAAGGAGATCCTGCTCTTATAAAAACTGATCTTATAACAACGATTTTCCAATAACTGTGTGAATGTCATTGACAATAAATGGATGTTTCAAAGTCACTTGTATGTAGCCTAAAATAACTTGTTTACATTTGCATGTTTATTTGCAACAGTGGAGTTCTTCCATACTAGCCTGCTATCTGAAAATTTACATAAAATATTGGGGCTAGTTAACTATGCAGTGAAT
Source organism: Cabassous unicinctus (assembly GCA_029593785.1). NCBI lineage: Eukaryota > Metazoa > Chordata > Mammalia > Cingulata > Chlamyphoridae > Cabassous > Cabassous unicinctus. The sequence goes on from JAQZBX010002117.1 coordinate 53,137, forward strand.
CTGAACTCCCCTATACCATCCATGCCAGCAATAGAGAAAATAGCATCAATAATAGATGATGTAGGTGACCTATTGGAAGATACCCAGTATTTTAGTTTCCTAGGCTGCTCAAAGCAATACTGTAAAATGGTTTTACTTAAGGAACAAGAATTTATTCACGTACAAACTTAGAATTTTGAGGTTGGGGAAAATATTGAAATCAAGACATCCTCAAGGCCATGTTATCTTACCAAAGACTAGCTACTGGTGTTCCTCGGCTCCTCTGCCACATGCAAAGACACATGACAGTGTGTGCTGGTCTCTTCTTTCTCTTTGGGGTTTAGTTGATTTCAGCTACTTCCTTCCTTTGCTATTTCTTCCTTTCCCACCCTCTCTGTCTTCATTCCATTTATAATGAAGTAACAGGATTAATACCCATCCTGAACTAGGTCCTTCACAGTTTAACTGATATAGTCTCATCAAAAGGTCCTACTTACAATTGGTTTATACCTACAGGAATAGGTTAAATTTAATAACATGCTTTTCTGGGGTACATGCAGCTTCAAAACACCACACCTGGTATACTGATGGTTCCTGAAAAGGACAGCCCCCAAGATGGCAAGCAATAGCATTAAAAATAGCTATAGACAAAATAAAGATGGATGAAAGAGAACATTAGGGCAGTCAGTGGGCTAAGTTACAAGCCACCTAGAGGGTTATAGTCTAAGAAAAATATAATTTTAAGAAAAATTTCATGCATTTTAAGGGATTTCTTGAGTGTGTGTGTGCACTTTAGTGAACATGTGTGCACAAAAAATATTATAGAATAATGGGACATAAATTTGTCATAAAAAATTTTATATCAGCTGAGGTAATAATAAGATGAAAAAATGATACCATTATTTAGGAATGAGGTGCTAGGTAAAAGAAATAATAATAAAATGAAGGAAGGAAGGAAAAATTGTGAAAATTAATTTTGCTTTTTTATCCTATTCATGTTTGTTTTGAATGATTTTCTCTTGGCTACAGCTGGCTCCCATATCTGTGTTCAGATTTTGGAGATGAGGTTAGTATTATAATTACTGATATTATCTGAATGTCAATCTGGTTAATGTTTGACATTCTAAAGAAAACCAAAATGAAAAAAAATAGGACAATAAGGACATATTCCCCCCCAAGTTACATTTAGAATGTTCACTAATATTTGAAAATGAATATTCATGTATTACCAATGAATCTGAACAGAATAACTACTGGTAATAATTATGCAATTAAAGCTCTGAAGAGCAGAGATGTCAGAAATGACTCTGGAGTAGACATTCAAAGCTTGTTTTTGGCATTACAATTGCTTTAGTCTAAGCTGATACCTGATTTTTACTGAATACTAAAGGTGAAGTCAAATTTCAGAAAATCCGTATTAAAACTTTTGTATGCAGTACTCAAATTTGAGAAACAATAGTCTACACATGAAAAAGGTGCCACTTATATAAACAACGAAAACTTCAAAGGGAAACACAAGTCTTTGTATGTGAAGATGGAGCTGTGCCATGCTCTGAATGTTAGGCAGGGGAGTAGAGTGGTGTCAGGAAGATGCTATGTGTGAATGCAGAGAGTTGGCATGAACTCATAGAAGGACAGGACTGAAGGAGACCTGGATCACAGTTCTTGCATAGGCAGCACACTGGAGACAGAAATACCTCAAAATGTGGCTGATGTAATGTCTTCAGAGGATACTTTACTATGTTAGCAATATCAGAGTCGCTAGTATGAGCCATATTCAGTAGCTCAATATTAGGATTCAGCTCCAAACTTCTTGTCAAGAAATTATTGGATGCTAGACAATATCACTGAGGAATTGAAAAATTACAGTGCTTGTTAGGGTGGCAGTGGCTTTTGGCACCAAACATTATGAATAATTAAAGCATTGCTTCAGGCTTGGAGATGAAGAGAACATGTGGGTGGAAAGGAGACATTGCCCATAGTTTGCTGTACACCTAAGGGAATTCACTGCTTCCTTCTCTGCTTCATGGGCCAAATGCAAATGCTAGAGTTCCAGAGAATCTATAAGTAGGGCTTAGAGATTGATAGGGCTGATCTGAAAAATACACCATTCTCATAACCTCAATATAGCTTGTGACTGCAAGAGATCTCACATAGAGAAACACTTGACATATACATATAAACCTCTAAACACCCATTAAATCATATTGGGTGTTTAAAGAATGAACTAGAATGAAGATGAATGTATTTCTGATTTTGCTGTCTTTCTGATTGCTACAATTTAAGGGATATCTTGTAGGATGAAGCACCTGAACTCAGATTCTGACATGAGAAGGTATCAGATCCTGGAGATCCACCTATTTCTTCAGATGTGTAACAAATCAGTAAGTGAGTAAAGATGATGCTTCCCATTTTCATTTTCCAAACAGGAGATTTTGTTTTCAGCTTGGCTTGGCTTTGGAGCCCAGGCTATATTCTAAGAATCAAAAAACTTATTATATTATGAAATACTCTAAGTTTCTTCATTATCATGCCTCTCCTAACCTTTGGAAGTCCTTCTTATATTTGCCTCAAAAGTTCTGGAATGAAGAAGGGTATGAATGTAGGTATATAAGGATAGATGGAAATATTTTTAATAAACATGATTCTTTATAATAAAATCATAAGCATGACTTCAAACCTAGCATGCTAGATCAAATGTTTTGATGGTATTTGCTAAATAAGAGGAATTCTTTCTGCCATGATAGAAACTCTTTCTTTCCTTTACAGGAGACTGATTTATTTTAGTATTCTAGATATAGTATTCCAAATCACAGATCAAGTGGCTAGGAACTGACAATTAATAACTGACATTGTGGGAAACAAATGTGGCTCAAGCAGTCAGGCACCGGCTTACCACATGGGATGTCCTGGGTTGAGTTCCAGTCCCTCCTAAAGAAGATGAGCTGGACAGCAAGTTGACTTGATGGGCTGATGTGGTGAGCTGATGCAATGAAGTGATGCAACGAGGGGACTCAATGAGGAAACACAATGAAAGACACAAAAAATTGGGGGCAGAGGTGGCTCGAACAATTGCACACCTCCCTCCATCATGAGAGTTCCCAGGTTTGGTTCCTGGTGTCTCCTAAAAAGAAGACGAGCAGACACATAGAGCACAAAACAAATGGACACAGAGAGCACACAGTGAGTGCAAACAACAAGGGGGGAGAGAAATAAATAAATAAAGTAAATCTTTAGTATAATCACAATATTGTGCATTCATCATCTCAAAAATTTTAAAGCAATTTCATTATTCCAAAAAGAAAGATTCCACATCCCTTAGCATGCTTTCCTCCAACTTATATAACCATTAATTTCCTTTCAACTTTATAAATTGATTTATATTTGCATTTTACAAAAATAGAATCATATAATATGTAATACTCTGTGTCTGGTCTCCTTCACTTAGTATAATATTTTTATTATTTTTTGTTTTTGTCTGATATTAATAATTTGTACTGTTAACTTAGAGTTGTTCAGCTTCAAAGAAAAATGGTCTTATACATATGAAATTCTACCCATATTCATATTTCACATAATATATATATTTCACATAATATATTTAGTTAATAATAGGGAAATCATACAGTATTTATCCTTTTGTGTCTGGCTTGCTTCTTCAAAATAATGTCCCCCAGGTTCATCCATGTTGTCATTTCTTTCATGACTTCATTTCTTCTTACCACTGCATAATATTCCATCGTGTGTATATGCCACAATTTGTTTATCCATGCATAAGTTGATGGACATCTGGATTGTTTCCAGCTTTTGGCTATCATGAATAACACTGCTATAAACATCGGTGTGCAGACGTCTATTCATTTCACTGCCCATATTTCTTCTAGGTATATACCTAGCAATGGTATTGCTGGGTCCCTTGGCAAGTCTATATTCAACTTCCCTAAGAATTGCCAAGCAGTCCTCCACAGTGGTTGGACCATTCTACATGCCCACCAACAGTGAAAAACTGTTCCTATCTCTCCACATCCTCTCCAAAATTTACTGTTTTCTGACATTTTATTAGCGGCCATTCTAATAGGTGTGAAATGATATCTCACTGTAATTTTTTTTTGAATAATACCCTCTCCCTGGCTCAGTCCAATCAACACATACCTTTTATAAAATTAATTAATTAATTTATTCCACCCCACTTGCCGCTTGTGCTTGCTTTCTGCTTTCCATGTCCATTCACTGTGCATTTCCTAAGTGTTTGCTTGTCTCCTTTTGGTGAGTCATCTCGCTGTGCCAGCTCTTGATGGGCATGGGCCGTCAGTTCTCCATGGTCGCAGGCCAGCCTGATCTCACCAGGAGGCCCCAGAAACCAAACCCAGGGCCTCCCATATGCTAGACAGGAGCCCAACCACTGGAGCCACATCCACTTCCCTCATTGTAGATTTGATTTGCATTTCCCTAACTGTTAGTGATGTTGAGCATTTTTTCATGTGTTTCTTTGCCATTTGTGTTTCTTCTTTGGACACTTGTCTTTTCAAGTCTGTTGCCCATTTTTAATCAGATACTTTAGATTTTTATTGTTGAGTTGTATGATCTCCTTATATATCATGGATATTAAACCCTTATCAGATATGTGATTGCCAAAATTTTCTCACATTGAATCAGCCCTAAAAGCCACTGATTATACATTTGGGTAGAATAGCCAGAAATAGCAGCTATGTACAGTGGGAGAAGCATAGAGTGATTGAGAGGTAATTTCCTTTTTTGTTTGCCTGTTTTTTGTTTATTATTATTGAAATAATGAAAATTCTCTAATAATGATTGATGTGATGAATGCACAACTATGTGATTATAGCAAATATCATTGATTACACACTTTAGATGAATTGTATATTTATTAGTATGTATCAATAAAATTAATTTGTTATAAAAAAGGTAAATGAAATATAATGCAGTTGAATAGCTGCATTTCTATAAAATGAAGTTTCAATTTATAATCATCTTACAGTCACATTTTACTATGTAGCTTTCTGTCTGTCAAAATATTTTAAAAACTTGTGTGCACATTTTTGTGTAATTTAGAAAAATTGTGCTTTCTAAGGATTTGACAATATGTGATTGATAAAATGGTTGTTATTCTTTGAATTAGTTTTGATTAATCTACTTTTAATCTTTTTACAAAAGCGCCTGAAAAATGAAAAAAAAAAATCTTTATATATATATAAACATGGGTTATTTTTTGGATTACCAGTTTATCCATTTACCTGATGAAAACAAAACAATAAAATAGAACATTCTACTTAATCCTTTACTCATAAGGCTGAGATTTTCTGGACACCTTGTGGAAATTTATGATAGTATTTTGTAAAGTTGATTAATGTTACTTCTTGCAATCTATCAGTTGCTTCTTTGGGAGACATATTCAAAATTTTTCTAATAACACTTTCATAATAGTCAATATATTCACTGACTGGATAATGGATGAATAAATCTTGAATAATCACAAAATGGTATATGTTATATAAGTGAAACTGAATCTATAGCTACCTTTACCAATCAATATGAACCTTAGTAATTTAATGTGGATTAAAAAAAAAAAAAAAACTACCAGAATGCTGAATTAAGTATGCTAAATTCAAAAATAGGCAAAACTAAAAAAAGTGAAATAAATGTATTTAATTTTTAAGAAAGCAAGATGATTATACATTTAAAAATCAGGTTACTGGTCACCCTCAGGTTTAGAATAGTAGCAGGATAGAAAAGATTCTCATAGTTAGATTTAATTATAACTAATATTTTCAGTTTTTGTGATGGGTGGTAAGTTTACAAGTATTAATTAAATTATATAAATAAATATTTAAATGCAATCATATAAAAAATGAAAGAAGGTTAAACAGGTGGGTTATGGCTGAATTCTGGCATTCATATTTTATTATACAAACTGGTTTCCTCTTTTTATCCGTTGGCTCTGCTTCCTTTGTGTTTCAATCAGGCTTTCTCAACTTGCCATTGTAAGATTATAAGCAGCAGCTCTGAGTCTGTCTTCTCAGAAACTTTTATTAGGAAAAGGAGAGTGACTTATCTCAATAGTCCAAACAGAATTACTGAGTTTGCATCTAATTTGATGGTACATTCCTGACTCAATCATTCCAACTTGGGGGAGGAGATATTTTTCTGATTGTCTAAGCAGGAATCATATTGCCACAATTGGAAGACAACAATGCCCAAATCATATGTACTGAAAATGGAGAATACATGTTTCCCTACAGGAAAATCATGGTTCAGTTACCTGAAGAAAGAAAATGTAGAAAATCCATTCTTTCCTGACACTTTACTCTTTTGGATATCACCAGTTTTTCATGATTTTGCTCATGACTCTGTGAAAATGCTTCCTGAGCTCCTTCAGGGATACTTCTTTATCTCTCCCAGTTTTTCAATTGTTAGTATATGCCTAATTTTTTGTTGGCTTACTTCCCCAGTCTCTCTAACTCTTTTCTTTGGGTGATCTCAAACAATCTCATGATATAGCCTATCATTTACAAATACTGATTACCAGATCTAATTCTGCAGTGTTGATTGAATTTTCTACTTTAAAATCCAATTGTCAATCTGAGGCAGAAAAACATCACCATATCCCAAATTTCTCAATGTTGAGGAATGAGCAAACATAAGGGGGGAACGCAACCACAGACAAAGTAAATTTATTAATATTTTAGTAATGGAAGAACATGTAGCATTGATAGAAAGAGAGTGGTTACCAGAGGTGCTGAGGGGAGGGGGAGAGGATAATAGGTGGAACATGGAGCATTTTTAGGGCATTGGAATTAAGTGTAAACCACAATGTAAACTATAGACCTTGGTTAGTAGCAATGCTTCAATATTTATTCATCAATTGCAACAAATGTTCCATAGTATTGTAAGACAGTACTAATAACATTAAGATGTGAAAAAGGGAGGGGTAAGGATATATGGGAATCCCTTATATTTTGTAATTTTTCTGTAATCTAAAACCTCTTTTAAAATAAAGGTATATATATTTCAACTCTCTACCAAACATTTTCACTTGTTTATCTTCTGGATGGCCTAGACTAACTTTGATGTGATAATTCTTCTAGGGAAGTGTCCACTCATGTGTTTATTGGGAGATTCTGGTTCCCTGGGACTGTTACATTGAGGGTTGCATTTTGTAGCTGGCTGTTTTCCTCAGTTCTTTGCTATGTGGTCCTCTCTAATGCAGCAGCTCCTTATCAAACTATGCAATCTAAGAAAGGAATAAGGAAGTATGCTATAAAGACTGAAGTCCATATCTTCTCTGACAATCATGAATATGTCATCTAATCACCATTGCAGCATTGTTTTTGCTAGAAGCAAGTTCATAGCCTATACCAGTATTGGGTTATAGGGCATTATATAAAGTTGTGAATACCAGGATGCAGGTATCATTGGATGCCATCTTCAGGTCTTCCTGTCACAGGCTTCCCTCCATTGTCAAAATCCATTACATTGTGATTCAGGATTCTGAATATCTCGTCACAATACAGCATTAGGCAAAAGTCCAGAATTTCACCAAACAAAACCAATCATGTCCATGTTTGGATAAATCTCTTCTGTTAAACTTGTAGATACAAATCATCCTCCACTGTGGATCTTTGATCCTAAAGAGACAACTTATATGCCCCCAATTCACCCCAAATTCAAAGGTGAAACAAGCATGGAATAATTGTCCATTTATTTCTGTTCAAAAAAGAGAAGTATAAGTGGCACAAAAGTTTCAGTGGCCCACAGATGTTTTGGATCTACCTGGGTTAATGATGGAAGTTTCTTGATTAGCTTTCAAGGCCTGAGGATAATTCTCCATGGCCCCTTGTTTCATCCACTAAGCTTTATCTGCTGTGATCAATGTTGACTAAGATTTGATAAGTTTGAAAAACTTACTTATCAAATTGTATACTGATACAATACTAAAATTTATTTTTCTAGCTCTTTAACAAAGTTTTCTTACATGATTATTCCATTCTTAGTAAAAGGTTATAAGGGTTGCTTTTTTTTCCTAAATAATCATTATGAAAGACAGAGTCTGCATTTTATTGGAATAACTTTTTGCACTTCGTGTTAATCTTCTCATATCCTTAGTGGTTTAAAAAAACAAAGCAAAGATTCTATTATTTTAGAAATCGAGAACTAAATATTTTTCCTGTTTAATCATAATGTTAAAACTTTAGAACTTTTAACATTTTAAATCAACCCTAAAGTATATATTTTTATTTCAAATTGATGCAAAGAATTTGTTCCTTCACCTTGTAAAAGGGGAGATGCTAAAATAATTTGTTTAGTATATTATGAATTACAGGGGAAGTGTTTGGAAAGTATTGCAAAAATTAAAAAAGGATTTTCTAATTTTCTGTTGGTGAGATTTTTATCAGAGAAATGTTATTCATGTATGCATTTAGAGATTGTATAAAGTTATTAAAACCTGAACAATGTTCACAAAGTCCATATTGTTTCCTGATACTGATTTTTGCATGAGTATGGTATTGTTGGTTATAGTTTTAGTTATTCTAAGAAGAATGTTACTTGTCATGAAAACAACTGAATTTCTTTATCAAACTGTTTTGTACTAAGGCTTCTCTAAAAGAGATTGCAGTCAGCTCATCTTAAGAAAAAAAAGACTTTTAAAGAGAAGTGAGGCAAGTTTGTAAGTTATGTTCTACTTTAACAAAGTTACAAACATAACTTTGGTAAAAGTATAAAAGTAAAATGAAATAAAAATTCTGCTGTGGTCTGTGGTTAACAACCTCAATATAAATTAATAGTCAATTTTTTTAAATCTCTAGAAACAGCATCTTTTAAAATTCTCATAAGGGAATTAAGGCCTAGATTGTATCTCCTGCAGCCATCACATTAATTCCTGGGCTTTAATTGTTAGTCTGAATTATAGGATGCTTTACTCTTTGGGTATAACCTAATAGCTCCTTAGAGCATTAAGTGTCTGCATGACAGCTGAGACTCAGAACAAAAGTTTGCCAGCTCTAAAGTGATGAAGAAGCAGCATTATTTCTAAACGACCACCCCAATTAAAGATGCTAAAGTAAGAATCAGGCTTCAAATAAAAGGTAAATGGGGCTAATCCAGTTCAAGACTAATGTGAATCAGAATGAAAGGTAAAAAAGTAGCATTTTGAGTATTTTAAAACTTTGAATTCTATAGAGACCAAAAAAGAAAATAATTATTTTGTCAAGAAAATGTTTAAAATTTATGTGGTGTACTGAATTCATCAGCCAAAAGGGGTGCTGATGCAAAATAACAGAAATTGATTGGTCTTTATAAAGGGTATTTATTTGGGGTAGAAGCTTACAGTTACTGGGCCATAAAGCCTAAGTTTCTTACCTCACCAAAGTCTGTTGCTACATGTTGGAGCAAGGCAGCTGCTGCCGACATTTGCCAGGGTTCAGGCTACTTGGGTTCCTCTCTTCCCAGGGCTCCATGTCTCTCCAAGCTTAGCTCCTCTGTTTTCTCCACAAGGTCAGCTGTAGACTATCAGGTGAATGGCTTGCTTCTCTTCTCCTGGGGCCTTCTCTCCAACATCAAAACTCCAACATCAAAACTTCTCCAACACTGTCCTTTGTTGTGTCTTTTATCTTGAAGACCCCACCCACCAAGGGGTGGGGTTCAACACCCTATTGATGTTGCCCAGTCAACGCCCTCATCATAACTTAATCGTGCCTAGATTAACAGACCAGTTTACCAGCATAATCCAATATATATTTTTGGAATTCATAATTACATCAAGCTGCCAAACAGCTACATGTACTATCTAAGGTAACCTGTCTGGTCAGTTTATTTGAACAGCCTAGATATCATGGAATGAAAAATAAAGAATGAAATTATAGTATTCTGTACAGAATTAATATAATACCCTAATGCATTTCAAAGTGTTTTGAGCATAAGTTAGAAAGGTATTTGCAAGACAGGGGAAGAAGCCTAGAACTATTGAACTTCCCCACCTGGAGAATTTCTACTATTCTTTCAAGCAATAGGATCTCCCAATTTACTGAAACTCTAAAAACCTGTGAAAATAAACTCTGAAACCTATCAGCCCTGCCTAATAAAAGGAAACATGCTAATAAGCTGAGCCCACCATCTTGAATTCTGCACTCATGAACTTATTTCAGTAATGATGAAGCTAAGCCTAATTAAAATTAATGTCTGAGTCTCCTCCTGAAAACCTCTTTTGCTGCTTAAATGTGGCCATTCATTCTAAGCCAAATTCTGCAAATAAACTCAACCTTTCCCCTACATAGGACATGTCTTGCAGAGATCTGACAATGTGAGACATGAGAAATCCCAGGGATGAGCTCTGCCCTGATACCATGGGATTAGAGCAAAAGGAGTAAAAGAAATAAAACAAAATAAGTTTCAATGGCCAAGATATTTCAAATAGAGTTAGGTGGTCATTGTGGAAGTTATTGTTATGCAGGTTTCAGCCAGAGAGTGCCAACTGCCACAGAAGGTAAAGCCCCAAGCAACAGTGTTCTGAAAGACCTTAAGGAATTCTCCAAAAACTATCTAAAATCTATAAAATTATTTCCATATTGTATTATAGTTCTACTGAGAAGGAAGTAAAACAGTACCAGGAAATTCCCAGTAGAAAAATCCTCTAACAATTGCGGGCAGAAATCCAGGTGCCCATCCCCTTCTGAAAAGAATCAGCACATGCCCCAAAGATCAACCACTCCCCCTCCCTGCTAGAATGCTAACGGCAAACATCAGCATCTGGAACATTGTTTGCTTGCTTTGCTATAGAAAATATGTATCATTAAAACAATCCTGCTTTTGGTTGCTATAAAAATATGTATGATGATTAAACCAATCCTGCTTTTGGCGCACATGAAAAAAAAATTGGCCACGCGGGAAAGAGTTGTATAAAACCTGCAGTCACCGGACGTTAGAATCGACTCTCACTAGGGAGTGCACTGCGGCCGGTAATAAAGGTTTCATTGAAATTTTCTCCTGGGAGTCATTATTTGCATGAAAGGTTCTGCTTCACTACCACTTTTATTTAATCCTATAATTCTCAATTTACTTTTTAAATTTAATTATCAGAGACTTAAAGTCACCAGATTAGACCCTGAATCCCAAAGGTACCAGTCTCTTCAAGAATAACAATCAATTCTATTCCTCTTCCTCATAATGCTGATGCACATTTTCAGCATGAAGAAATTAGAGCAGTTGTCACCTAAATATATTACTCAAGATTGAGGGAAATGAACAAAACAAAAAGAATTAACAGTAACCAGAGTTTAAGAATTAACAAATGATTATGACTACTGAATCATTCTATACATGCCTTTTTTCTATCTAGTATATTGTAGAAGAGTCAAAAGTAAATGCTGGGAATTACTGAAAGTTGCTGAATTAGAATCTAGATGCTTTGATCTCTGTCATTGAGGGTAAAATTATATAATTTTCATCTTATAATTGTAAAAACCTTGAGACTGAGCCCTGTTTCCTACCCTCCATCCTGTTTTACAACTTTACAGTCTTAGGATCACCAGATAACCTCTTAATGTTTCTTAATGAACGGAACTGAGCCAGCCCTACCCCAATTACTTATTTTTCTAGTTTTTCAAAATACAGCCTAAAGGGCTAAGTTTAGGAATGTTGGTAGAAGTATAATTTCCCATTTTAAAGAATGTCAATAACCAGTAACCAATTAGGAACACTTCAGGAATATAAATGGAGTAGAACACAAATTAGCAATTTAACTAGACACTTAACACTCACTATATCTAAGTAACACACCAATTAACAAATAAATTGGCATTGAACACTTAATTTAATTAAACACCAATTTTTTGCTGCATTATTTATTTTTCCCCCAAAGAAAATAGTACTTAGAAAACCAGGAAAAGTGTAGATTTCAAACCAATGGGGATCATTCTGGAAGCAAGTCCCAGGGCCTCAAAACACACCTCCCAATCCACTGTGTGTTTGAATTTCCAAACACACTTCCCAGTCCACTTCTACCTTGGTGATACACTCACCTAGTCAAATTTCTGGATCTGGAATTGGAACTATTTCTCTCTTTGAAACTTTAAAATGCCATGGGGCCTGGGCGCTAGTAAGATAGGAAAAACCCGATTACTGAGCCCATGACAGGGGCTAGTGGATGCAAAAGACTTGATTATTGTGCTTACCATTCTTGGTGGGGAACTAGAAGCTCTGGCAGTCAGACTTGGAGCTTCATGCTTCAGCCATCCTCTCTCTTAAAAGGCAGGAGCAAACAGGGTGGCTTCCATTCTTCCTGTGTCTGTCCACGTGAGTCCATTTATATCAGACCCAACAAGGGGGTGGGGACTTAAATTGAGTCACAACTCACTGACATAGTCCAATCAAAATCCGTAAAGTAATCTTATCAAATAATATCATCAAAACTCCCTCAACTGAATTTAATGGAATCAAAGGGTGTTACACCCAAAGGAATAAATTAGCTTGCAAACTTAAATTTCTCTTTTGGGATTCATAAAATAATCTCAAACTGCCACAGTCTCTCTCGAAAGCCAATTTGAATAAGAAAATCTAAAATTTTACCTGTAAAGACTAGTGGAGAAAACAGAAATATCCTCATGATTCAAGTTCATAAGATCCAATAGAGCCTTTAATAACTCCTCCTGTGTGTTGACCTTTATTGGCCATAGAAAAGCCTGAGATAGAAATAATTTCCCCATCTAATACTTGTGAAGGTACTCAATTCAGCCATGTCTGATTTTTAAAATAAGCAGCTGAGCAGGCAAAATTTCTACATTTCCAGAAAATGTCTCCAGAAATAAACAGGGAAACCCAAAAGAATTTTTATATTTGCATACCCTATTCCCTATATCAGATTTATTTAACTGGAAAAATAATACCCCCTCTATAGAGATGACCCAAAGTAAATAGAGAGCTTAATTGCTTCAAGACTTGCATCCAATACCCAAATTAGGCTGGTATGCAAGACTTGCTAACTACTTTGATAATAGGCAATGAATGGAGACTCATAATTGAAAAGACAGATGAGAAACAAGAAGAAAATCCTGGCAACCCAGTGTATGCTTGAGCAGGTTTAGCAGCATCAAAATACCATATATTTAAGTATTGCTAGTGGAAGGCTCTGGATTCTGGGCTTCTAGAGTCTTGGCTTATGTTGCATAAAAGACTTTAAGAACATGCCATAGCATAAGCAAGGGAGTAAAACTTTTATTAAGAGGCAAGAAATGGGTGAGTTGCTCACATGGGACCCTGGATCAGGGCTTTCTAAAGTCTGTTTGCTCTTCTGATTGGTTGCCCCAGTGTTCAATTCTCAGGGGGCCAATGGTGAGGCCCTTGATGGTATTGGGGCTTTCCCTTGACCTCAAACAAGATTTCTTTCCATCTTGTTCTAAATGGTGTTTTTGTGGCTGGGTTTTTGTGGGGTCCTTCTGGCAGCCTTTTTGGTGGTGGCTTTTTTCATCAAAGGGTTTCCAGGAAGGGTTTCATTGCCACATTTTTCTGCCAGGTCTTATACTCATCTTCCCTTTTCTTAAACTAGCCTACCCCAATATGACTTATTACTCAGAGTTTTTCTAAAATAAAAAAGTCCCAGAAAATTGTAGGAGGAATAGGATAGTCTATCTCTAGATTAGCTGAAATTGCCTTTAAAATTTATAACAATAAGAACCAGGTTAAAAAAAAAAACACTGCACTTCAAAAGCAAATGACACTATTCAAAACTCTAAAGAACTATGGACAATTACAGAAAAAGCACTGCAAAAAAAGGTAAGATACCTGTGCCCACCCCCACCCCTTGAAGGACAGAGAAATTCTTAAGAAATTAGAAACCAATTAATGTGCGTATTGCAAGGAAGAAGGACACTGAAAAGAATAGTTGGACTGCAACCCACAGAAACCTGGAATGAAAGGCCCCAGGGGGAGGGGGTGATCTTTCCTCCTGAATTAAAACCAAATATTCAAAGTATAGATTGTTCTATGTACTACTCTGGCTAAAAATCTGTAAACCAAGTTAATGCCCAGATAACAACTTCTCCATTGTTTTTATATAATAGTGCTGTTTAAGATAAGTGAATCACCTTCATCCCAGAGGAAATCTTAAAAACTATAAAAAACAGAGCTGTTTTTCATGTGCCTTTTTGACCATTTGTATATCTATTTTGGAGAGATGTTTATTCAAGGCTTTTGTGCATTTTAAAAAATTTTTAATTTTGCACAAATTATTTTAAAAATTAGATTATAGCATAGAATTTTATTTTATTTACTTAGTAGATCTGTCCCCCACCCCTTTTTCTATTTCACAATCCTTTTTTTGTTATTTTTAAAAATTACATTTCACAATCTTATGTCTGATAAACTGCATAATTCTTATTAAGACATACCCAAGAATACAATGTTAACTCCTTGCTCTTTATGTTTTACTTTTTATTCATGTTCCATGGCCATTATTTTTTTCCAGAAAATGGTTCATATATACTTATTTGCATCTTAGTCTTCTCATTCATGTGTAGCCTTTTGCAAATCTTTTCACATCAATAAGAAGAATGCTAATGTATTCCACTAAATGGCTATACAATATTACACATAATTGAACTGTGTTAATCCATTCACCTATTCTCCTAAAGATGGACATTCTTTTGTCTCAAGTTTTTGGTCATTAGGAATTGTGCCCCAATAAATCTCTATGTAAGTATATCTTCCCTGAAGGCTAATCACAGGACTGACCTGGAATTCATTCTACCACACACTTTTCATCAAATCAGTCAGGGAAAGTACAAATTCAAAGAAAGTGGCAAAAGACACTATGACTTGATTTTAGAACCATTGATGTAACCATTTTTAATCTTCCTAAACTACCATGATACAGACAAATAACACATTTCCCACTCCCATATTATTTTTCCATTAGCTTTTAGCTTATTTCAATAAATACCTGGTGGTGTGTGTGTCAGTGTGTGCACAAGTGTGTGAATTTTTATTTTTCACATGCACACACATAGCAAAAGTCACAGACTGAAGAGGTACATAAAAATCACATTATCGAAAGGAGGGAGA
This sequence comes from Cabassous unicinctus, assembly GCA_029593785.1. Classification (NCBI taxonomy): domain Eukaryota; kingdom Metazoa; phylum Chordata; class Mammalia; order Cingulata; family Chlamyphoridae; genus Cabassous; species Cabassous unicinctus. The sequence goes on from JAQZBX010002117.1 coordinate 68,188, forward strand.
TGGACATTTATATGAGACAGGCCTGTGTAAAGTTATGGTTAGCTGAGGTTCCTACTGAGGTAGCCAAATCAAGCCATGGAACAAGTCAGTAAACCAAGGCTCAATGTACATGGAAGAATGCTTTGGAACTGTTCCTGAGGATTTGAGTAGACACAAAATTACTTTTAATACATCTCAATTTAGAAAAAAAAAAAGACTGTTATTTTGGAAACAAATAGAGCTATGCTTTTAATAAAAGAAAACATGTGCACACAGCTTTTTTTGTGAAATATCACCCTTGCATACATGACCTATGTCAGCAGAAATAGCCCCAGTGCTTCTTTATTTCTATTCTTTGTTTAGCAACCATGAGCTTATCAATCTAACATTTTTAAACAAAAATATAAAAATATTTTACAGTCTATTATAGATGTGAGTCTCTTTGCCAGGTGTTCCAGGACATTAAAAAATTAGCTGAGCCTGATTTTATTTCTAAGAAGCTTACAATGTGGAATATATATATACATATTTATCTGTTAACAAATTAAACATAGTTCAAAGGTATGCTAAGTATAGTTGATGCTATACATTTGTAAAAATCATTGAAATTGTGGATTGCACATGATTGGGGAAAGTTCAATCTGACATGCTTCACTTAAAATTGGTATTTAAGATAGCAATTGAAGAGCTGTCAGATTCCTAAAAGAGGAAGTTAAGGAGCATGTTTCAGAAATGGAGGAAACAGAATGAAGAATGAAGAGGAGATTAAAGTCATTAAGTAGACTCTAATGTGTTTCATCAGATATCTCGTTGGACTGGAGGAGGAAAGTATAGACACAGGGTGGCTGTGAAGCATTACATTAAAAATTGTGGTTAATATTAAAAATGGAATGTTCTTTCAGGATATATAACAGAGGTATATCGCTAGTATAGGGTGCTGATAATCGGGTGATACATGATGAAAAATGCACCTAAAATGTAGTCCTGTGGGATATGAATATATTTGTGCCATCAGAGGTATGTTTTCTCAATGGACAGAGATCAAGAAAGTAGCTAAAAAAACATTGACCATTCATCAGGGGGATTTCTTGCTACTTGCTCAAATACAGTGGCAAAGATGTCTGGAATATACGGGCCTTGCCTGAAGAAAATAGGCAGGCTTATATGCCAATCCTTCCATCTTAATGATCTTAATGCTTGTACTTATAAATCTTATTCCTGTAAAAATGAAACTTAGCCTAATTATAATTAATGCCTGAGAGTTCTTTCCAGAAAACCTCCTTGTTACTCAAATATGCCCTTTCTATAAACAAATCTCAGCAAATAAACATACTACTTTCACTCTGACATAGGTCAAGAATCCTGGGGATGAGCTTCTTGGTACCAAGGAATTATTTCCAAGTGATAACCAGTAATGCATTTGGAAAAAGACATTAACCATAAAGGGAAGACATTAAATTTTAGAAAAAGAGGTTTTATGGCTAAGAGATTTCAAAGTGAGTCAGGAGGTCAGCCCCAAGGTTATGCTCATGCAGGTCTCAGGCAGATTTCACTAATTGCCAAAGTAAACAAAGCCTCAAACAAGAGCACTCCAGAGGGCTCTAGGGATATACAGAAACCAGAGGCAAGGTATTCAATCTCATGAAATTCTTCTACTCCTTTTATTTGAACATATATTTTTCAGTGTACCCATTTAAATATATCTCTCAGAGACTTAAAACTTCAGATTTCCATATGGCAGTTGACCCACGAGTCCCAGTAGAGTTGCAGCTAACTTCTACTCCCTAGTTCTTCAGGCTTGCCCTGGGTGACCAACAAAATGATGCTTATGGACTGTTCCTAACCCAAAAAACAAGGAGTATCTACAACTGCAAAGAAAACAATTCCTTCCATCTTCCCCATAATATCTAAGTCTCACCTCAACCTGTAGTAGTCAGAGAAGAGATCTTCCCAAATCCCTCAAGATTGAGGAATGAAGAAATATAAGGGGCGGGGGTATAGATGTACTGTTATTGCAGTTATTATTTTGTCTTAATGGAAGTACTTGTAACATTGTTATAAAGACAGTGATTGCCACATATTTAGAAAAAAGGTGAAGGGATAAAAAAATGGGAAACGGCTTATTTAGGCAGTGAAATTGTTCTTTATGATACTGCAGATATGGGCACATGACATTATATATTTGAGAAACCCTATAAAATAAAGTGTAAACCATAATGTAAACTATAGACTTTGTTTAGTAGCAGTGTTTCAATATTGGTGCATCAATTGTAAAAAATGTACCACATTAATGGAAGATGTTATTAATAGGGGAAACTATGTGTGTGGGTGTGTGGTTGTGGGGATGTTATATGGGAATTCTCTATACTTTTGGTGTAATATTTCTGTAATTCTAAAACATCTCTAAAAATAAAGTTTACTATTACAAAAATGGAAGCAAGTTGTATAGCTGGAAATTTAAAAAATGAAAAAAAAATAAATCTTAAAAAAAAAAAAGATTTTTTTTCCTTTCCTGACATGGATCTACAAGGGTACAAGAGTGAAGAATAAAAGTTCAGCCTTTGCTAAAGTTGTTGTAGCAGTAAAGAGGGAAAATAAAGAACAAGAAATGTAATTAACCTCATGTTTATATAACACAGTAGAGTGAAGCCTGAGGCTTTTGGGACTTAAGTCCCAACAGACATTACAGAAAAATAAAATGTGTTCTGCATATGGTTCCCCTCCTAGATAAATGGCCAGAAAGACTTGCTCAAATAAGATAGGTTCTGAGTTATCAAATTTAAAGAATAGAGAAAAAATACTTATTTATTTTAGAAAAATGAGGACTCAAGTATTGAAGAATTTTTAAGTGAATCTTTTTATGACTGCTTAATCAATTAAATGAATTCTGTTTTCTAAGTCAATTAACCTGATTTGTATAAAGAAACCATGAACTTTTCTTATTTATATTTTAACCAAGTAAATAAGTAAGTAAGCCATTATTTTTATCATGGTGCAATTGTAAATTAACTGTTATTATTAGTTTAATTTATTCTAGTTTATACCATGAATAACTGAGGTATCACTTTACCTGAATCTATATATATATAAATATGAGTAAATCCAAGCCCATATGGGCCACAAAGCAAAAACACTTAATTCTAGAAAAAAATTAAATTTAGAACAAACCTAAATTCACATTTTCATATAACAACAGACAAAGGCACACACATGCAAACACACCAAAGACACACATTGACACTTATATACAAGAAACACAATCTTGGGGTACAGGTGGCAAGGTGGTGTCAGTTTAAGTGGGCACTCACTACCTCTCTCAGAAAAAACAGCTGAGTGTGGACAAGATCCTGCCTGTGAGAGCTGTTTTGGGAACCCACAGAGCAGGAGGCTTCAGGGCATCAATTTGGAGGGAGCTGAACAAAAAGATGAATTGCTCAAGGTAAAACCATGAGTTCCTCACCCCTGTCTGTGGCTGGAAATGTGTATAGCTAAGCCCCATCCTCAAGGCACAAAGCCACTGTAAGCTCTGACTCCTGCTGGCCACCCAGTAGGAAGGAGCATTTTCCCAGAGTGGGAAGGTTCTGTGCAAAAGGTGGAGTGGGGTTTCCTTTCTTTGGGATTCATTGCCTGGGCCTGCCTTGAGCTTTGGGGTGCATAACAGCTGGCATGAGTTGGCACCAGTAAAAGGTGAGAAGTGAATCTGCTGAGACAGCCTGATTTACCTAATGACCCTGGGAGAGAGAAACTTGGCCTGGGAAAGGGTGGAGTCAGGTGATTGAATAGTCCTGTGCTGAAAACTATCAAAATTTTAACTCTCTTAAGGGAGGCAGGCAGTAGGAAACACTTAATAAGCTTGCAAGAGCCTATTTAGGGCTCCCTGGGAGGAGGATTGGACTGGAAGAGGGTTGAGAGTCATTTTTCTGGGGTGAGTTCAGTCACCAGGGTTCCATTTGAATTTCAGAAGGGAACACAACCTGTCAAGGAAAGGTGAATATTAATGTATCATACTCACCAGTCAAGGGAAATAGAATGGCAGAATGGATAAGGAAATAAGACCATATATGCTGTCCACAAGAAACCTACCTTAGACCTAGGGATTGAAGGAGGCTGAAAGTGAATGCCTAGAAAACAATCTTACAAGCAAAGAATTAAAATAAAGGGTGGGAGTAGCTATACTAATATTGGGAAAAATAGACATTAAATGCAAAACTAGTGTAAGAGATAAAGGCACACACTAAATATTAGTAAAAGGTATAATCTTTCAAGAATAAATAACAACCATAAACATTTATGCATCTAACCACAGCACCACAAAATGCATGAGGTAAACACTGGAAAAACTATATGGAGAAATAGAAAACTCTACAATTATAATGGAGGACTTTAATACACCATTATCACCATTAGACAGAACATCTGAACACAGAATCAATAAAGAAACAAATTCTTTGAATAATATATTAGAGGATCTGGATCTAATAGCCATATACAGAACACTACATCCAAATACAGTGGGATACACATTCTTCTCAAGTGTACATGGATCATTCTCCAAGATAGACCACATGTTAGGCCACAGAAAAAATCTCAATGAATTCAGAAAGATTGAAATTATACAAAGTAATTTCTCTGATCACAAGGAATGAAGCTGGAAATCAGTAAGGGCCAGAGAATCAGATTAGTCACAAAGATACAGAAGTTAAACAACACACTCTTAGCCATACAGTGGGGCAAGGAGGAAATCTCAAAATAAATTGAAACAAATGAAAATGACAGCGAAATATATCAAAACATATGGGATGCAGCAAAAGCTGTACTAGGAAGGAAATTCATAGCTGTAAATGGATATATCAAGAAAGAACAAAGAGCTAAAACTGATGACCTAACTGCACACCTGGGGGAATTAGAAAAGAACAACCACCAACCCCAAAGAAAATAGAAAGAAGGAAATAACAAACAATAAATAAAAAAGATTAAAGCAGAACTAAATGAAACAGAAAATAATAAAGCACTTGAAAAAATAAACAAAACCGAAAGCTCAATCTTTGAGAAGATCAATAAAATTGACAAACCTTTAGGTAGACTAAAAAAAAAGAGAGAGAGAGAGAGTAGATGCAAATACACACACACACACAAAAAGAATTAAGGAAGGGGATATCATCACAGACCCCACAGTAATAAAGAGAATCATAAGAGGATACTTTGAAAAGTTGTATGCCAACAAGATGGATAATTTATAGGAAATGGACAAGTTCCGAGAAACACACAAGCAGCTTACATGGACTAAAGAAGAAATTGATGAGGTCAAACAAATTAGTCACAAGTAAAGAGATATAATCAGTCACCAAAAACCTCCCAACTGAGAAGAGCCCAGGACCAGACAGCTTCACAGGTGAATTCTACCAAACATTCCAGAAAGACCTAACACCATTCCAGCTTAAACTCTTCCAAAATATAGAAGTAGATGGAATGTCACCTTACTCATTCTATGATGCCAACATTACCCTAATACCAAAGTGAAACAAAGAAAGGAAAACTACAAGATGCCACAAGAAAGGAAAACTAGAGACCTATCTCTGTAATAAACCTAGATGTTAAAATCCTCAACAAAATACTTGCTAATCATATTCAACAACATATCAAATGAATTATACACCATGGCCAAGAGGGTTTCACCCCGGATATGCAAGGATGGTTTAACTTAAGAAAATCAATCAATGTAATACACCACATATACAGATCAAAAGAAAAAAAAAATCACATGATCATCCCTACAGATGCAGAAAAAACATTCGACAAAATACAGCTTACTTTCCTGACATAAACACTGCAACAGATAGGAATAGAAGGAACATTTCTAAACATGATAAAGAGTACATATGAAAAACACACAGCTAACATGATATACAGTGGTGAAATTGTAAAAGCTTTAATTTCGGGAAAAAGGAAAATATTCCCACTATCACCACTCCTATTTAAAATTGTGTTAGAAGTACTGGCTTGAACACTGAGGCAAGACCATGATAAAAGTTATCCAAATTGGAAAAGAATTTCACTATTTGCAGATGACATGATTCTATACATAGAAAACCCTGAGAAATCTACAACAAAGTTTCTGGAAATTATAAATGAGTTCAGTGAAGTCACAGGTTAAAAGCTCCATACACAAAACTCAGTAGGATTTCTGTACAGCATTAATGCACAATCTGAGGAAGATATCAAGAAAAAAAATAACATTTACAATAGTAAATAAAAGAATCAAATACCTAGGAATAAATTTAACTAAAGATGAAAATGAATTATAAACAGAAAACTACACAACATGGTTAAAGTAAATCAAAGAAGACTTAATTAAATGGAAGAATATTCCCTGCTAAAGGATTGGAAGACTAAATTTCGTTAAGATGACTATGATACCCAAGCTAATCTACAGATTTAATGCAATTGAAATAAAAATAAACACAGCATTTTTTACCAAATTGGAAAAACTAACAATGAAATTCATTTGGAAGGGCAAGAGGCCCCGAAGAGCAAAAGACATTGAAAAAGAAAAATGAAATTGGAGGAATCACAATGTGTCGCGGTTTAGCCGAGGCACGAGGGAGCAGGCTGAAGGTGATTAAGGGCGTTGGCGAGAGTGATGAGTCGCACACCAGATTGAGTGAGAATTGACGACTGACTTTATTGTAAGATAAGCTCAGTTTTTATATTCTATTTTTTGGCAAGCGTAAGCATTCTCTTTGAAGTTATGTAAGGTTGTAGACGTTATATAGACTTGAGATAAACGCTTTCAGTTCTATGGTGACAGGATGTTAACTTTTTAGGAACAGTAACTTACGGCATAGTAGTTTTTGCTCTGATGTTTAAGATTAGATATGCTAGACTTGTGGTTAAACTTTATGTTTTTAG
>JAQZBX010002118.1:0-42034 GCA_029593785.1 Cabassous unicinctus
TTGTGAAAATTGATTTTCTCCCATATTCTTCATTCTACATTATTTGGCCCTCCTAATCTCTGGGGATTGTGAGACATTATAACACATGTACTTCTAATAATTTCTGATACAGAAGATTTTCAAGACTAGATTTGCATGATGGGAGCCTTTGATCTCTTAAAATGAAAAAAAGTCTTGGAATTGATCAACCCCATAATGAACAATATATTTTTTTCACTCTTCAGGGTGATAGCCAAGTCCAGTGGGACAAAATCTAGAACACAGAGTTAAGAAAATGATAGTTTGACATCCCATTTGGAAGATCTAAGATCATTTAGGACAAGTGTACCTCCAAAGGACAGATATAGGGTAAAGCAGGAAGGGAGTGAGGGTCCAGTGGGCTGGAATGGATGTTTCATAAGCCAGGAATACTCATATCTGAGAACTTTGAGTGGTTTCTTTGGAGGTGGAGACCCAATATTTTAGAATCAGGGAGGGAATTGAAAATCTCTGAACACCATGGGCTCATGAATATATAAAACTCAATGACTTTAATGTTCTTATCTGCACAATGAAAGTATTCATATCTTCTTATTTTCTTCTTATTCCTTATTGATCTTGGGAGGGGAGAGTCCTCACCCTATTCCTCATGCAGCACACTTCATGCCTGTTGGTTTGACTAGGGATACTTCCAGGTGAAGGGTTGGGATTCATGACACATGGGTCTGGAAATTGAGGAGCAGACCACAGTCTCATAGCTTTTTTCTCCATTCTCAACTTTGTTCTCCTACTGATTATCTAGTTGTGAGTGAAAACACAGAGGGAGCCAGTTGTCAGTTGCACTATTGACAATGCAAACACTGATGAGTAGGAAATTCTTCTTTCTACTGGAATTGCCCATGTGTTGTAAAAAGATGTGCAGGTTTGTCTTATTGGAATGGATATTTTAAGCTCATTTAGGAGATATTCAAGGATCTAAGCTGCCGCTCAGTTTATCCAGGCCTCTTGCATGGTGATAGATATGTTAGGGGTTGATCAATAAGTAATCTTTCCAACATTACACAGATTTGTTCCAGACTCCATTAAGTCACTATATTTACTGGAGTGATAAGAGATTTTTTCTCATCCAGCCCATTTCCTTGATGGAGAAATAAAGCCCTCATTAATAATGTTAATGCCTGCAATTGGCTTTCACATGCCATGAACAATGGTGATAGAGATGAGTAAGAGCAGAAGTTTATAGCCAGTAGGGAGGCTGGTATTTCAGCAGATAAATTCAATCAATGCAGTGTTACAGATGTTAGCATGCAGGGCTGTGCATTGTTGAGAAGAGCAAAAGTGAGGGTTAGCTAATAGAAGGAATAGAGGAATAATTAATTTTTCCCAATTTCTAATTTCTTAAATTATTGATATATATTTGCACATTTTGAAAACTTTTTTAAAAAGGTAATTAAAATTCTCCTTACCCACTTGGCTCCAATTTCCAATTTTGTAGATAAGCTTTGTTAAAATATTATAAATGGAACTAATTTAGGAAATACTGTTTCTTTAATTTTGGAGTGCATTCAGGAAAAGGATTATAGGGTACACAGCAAAATTCATGACCCTGTGAAGTAAATTGGAGAGACCAGAATGGATCAAGACATGGTGAAGATCCAAGAGATACAATGAACATGGGTATTTGGAGTTCCCAAGTTGAAATCAGAAGGTCTCATACACTTGGAAAGGTCAGGCTAGGACTATTCTAGAGTACATCAGTCTCAGGGGTCTGTGGTTGGTTCTGCTGAACTGTCTGTACCTTTTGATGAACACTTGAGTTATATAGGGTTGAGTGAGGCAGTGCATACTGATCCTAAGTTCTGCATGATATTTGTTTGGCTCTGTGGAATGCTGGACTTTCTGCAAGGTTCTCTGCCATTTTAATGAATAATAGACCTCTGACTTATGTTTAGATAGGAAGCATTTTACACATAAGCTCATTGGCTCTTTCAAAACTCATAACAGTTTGTGAAATGATTTCATAGATGAGATAGGAGGCCATCTGGGGAAATAATTTAACCATAGTTTGATGTAAATGTGGCAAAATAGATATTGCATGCCTTGTTATGAGTCTAAATTTACTTGAAATTGGTGGAAAAGTGTGTTTTATTTATGAATGCTCAAGTGCAAGTTTTATAATACCAGTTGGAAGTTATAATGACCAATTTATAACAAAATTTCAAAGTAATATCATGCCCCAGGTCTTGTGATATTATTTTATAATTGAGTTTTTAATAGTAAAAGTTGTGAAATTGCAGAACAAACATGGGTAACCTCATGCAGGGCTCCCATATATCATCCCATCATCAATACCTTGCATTATTGTGAAACATTTGTAACAAATTATAAAAGAGAATCATCAAAATATTACCAGTAACTATAGTCCTTATCTTACATTTGGTATTTTCCCAAACATACACTATTTTTTTGTTTATAAGCATACAATTTATCTAAAGAGTACAATGACATTTTGTATAATTGCAGAGTTGTGCATTCATTTTTTAAAATCAATATTAGAGCATTTTCATTACTTCAAAAAAAGAAAAACAACAAAAAACAAACCATTATCATATTCATATTTTAGCACTACTAATTACAAATCCTATCATGTGCTTTCACCATTTCTATTCATTTCAAATATTTACAACTTTTTACCAAGTCCACACTGATCAAATCTCAGCTTTCCATTTTCTAAACACATACTCTTCTCTGTGACTTATATTCTAGCTATTAATTCCAGGAGTTTGTTAATTATATTTAGTTCATAGTAGCAAAATCATAAAATATTTGTCCTTTGTGCCTGGCTTGCTTCACTCAACAGTATCCCCTAGGATCATCCATGTTGTCATATGATTCAGGACTTCATTTCTTCTTACAGCTGAATAATATTCCATCATGTGTATATACCAGTTTATCCATTTGTCACTTAATGGACACCTAGGATGTGTCCCTCTTTTGGCAATTGTGAATAATGTGGCTATAAACATCAGTGTGCAGACATCTTCTCACGTACTTGCTTTCATACCTGCTAGGTATATATCTAGTGGTATTGCTGGGTCACATGGCAGATCTATACCTAATTTCCTTTGGAACAACCAGTTTCCACATCAGCTGTACCATTCTATATTCCCATGAAGAGTGAATAAGTGTTCCTATCTCACTACATCCTCTCCAACCCTTGCAGTTTTCTGTTTTTTCTTTTTAATAGTGTTGGTTCTAGTAGGTGTGTATATCTCACTGTACATTGATTTGCATTTCCCTAATAACCAGTGATGTTGAATATTTTTTTCATGTGTTTTTCATCATTTTCATTTCTTTAGAAAAATGTTTATTCAGGTCTTTTGTCCCCCCCTTTTTTAAAAAACAAATCAATTTTATTGGTACATGTTAATAAAGCATAAATCCATCCAAAGTGTACAATCAATGGTATTTGATGTAATCACATATTTGTGCATTCATCACTTCAATCATTCCTAGAGAATTTTCACTATTTCAATAATAATAATAATAAACAAAAACAAACAAAACTCATCACCTCTCAATCTCTGTGTGCTTCCCTTGTTGTACATAGCTGCTATTCTTTTTCTTTCTATCTAGTATATTTGTATTTATATTTTGCAAAAACAATCTTATATATGCAATAACACCCATATTCATGTTTTACATGAGGCTTTACTGTCATATACCATTTCATGTTATAGTTTTTAGCTTTCCTTCTAGTAATACACATGACTTTATACTTTCCCTTTCAGCCACTATCATACCCATACAATAGCACTGCTAGTTACAAACATCATTGTATGCTTTCACCATTTCTATTCATTTCCAAAATTTACAAACAACCTTTTTACCAATTCTGCATAGATTAAACCTTAGCTTTCCATTTTCTACCTTCCTATTTTCTGGTGGCCTATATTCTAATTATTAACTCCATGAGTTTAATCAATATATTTAGTTCATAACAGCCCAATCATACAGTATTTGTCCTTTTGTGTCTGGCTTGCTTCAATCAACATCATATCCTCCAGGTTCATCAATGTTGTCATATGCTTCAATACTTCATTTCTTCTTACCACTGTGTAATATTCCATCATGTGTATGCACCACAAATTTTTTTATCTATTCATCAGTTTGCCCATTTTTAACGAGGTCACTTGTCTTCATTTTTGAGTTGTAGGATCTCTTTATACATCATGAATATTAGACCCTTGTCAAATGTGCAACTAACATATTTTCATCCATTGAGTAGGCTGCCTTTTTACCCTCTTCACAAAGTTCTTTGAGGTTCATGAATGTTTAATTTGGGGGAAGTATAATTTATTAACTTTTTTCTTTTGTTGCTCATACTTTGGGTGTAAGGCTTAAGACACCCACACCTACTACAATGTCTTATAGATGCTACCCTATATTATCTTCTAGGAGTTTTATGGTGCTAACTTTTCTGTTTAGTTCTTTGATTTATTTTGAGTTGAATTTTGTATAGAGAGTGATATAGGGGTCCTGTTTCATTCTTTTGATTGTGGATATCCAGTTCTCTCTGCAACATTTGTTGAAGAAACTGTTCTTTCCCAGAAAAGTGGATTTGGCAAGCTTATCAAAAATCAGTTGATCATAGACATGAAGCTCTTTGAACTCTCAATTTGATTCCATTGATCAATTTGTCTATCTTTATGTCAATACCATGCTATTCCCCCCTCCCCCTGCTTGCTGTCTGTGTCCATTTACTGGGTGATTTTCTGTGTCTGTTTCCTGCCTTCTCTTCTCACCCTTCTCCTCCAGTCTTCACTGGGATTTGATCCTAAGGACCTCTGATGTGGGAGAGAGGCACTCTGCTACCTGCACCATCTCAGTTCTGGTTCTGGTGTGCCTCATCTTGGCTCTCTCCTGTGTCTCTCCCTTGCTGCCTCATCATCTTGCTGCATGGCTCAGTGGGGCCTGGATCATTGCATGCATGCATGTGGGCTGGTGGCTCACCATGTGGGCCTGGCTCACCATGTGCATGCGCATGGGCTGGTGGCTTGCTGTGTGGGCCTGCATTGCTCTGTGTGTGCCGGTGGCTTGCCTGCACACCTTCTATTTTTATTTTGCCAGGAGGTCCCAGAGAGTGAGCCTGGGTCCCTCTATATGGTAGATGGACACCCAACCTTTGAGCCACATCTACCCCCCTCCAATACTATGCTATTTTGACCACTTAATATACTTCAAGGTCAGAAAGTGTGAGTCCTCCAACTTTGCTCTTTTTTGTTAGTATGTTTTTGGCTATTCAGGACCCTCTTCCCTTCCAATTAAATTCAGTAGTTGACTTTGCTATTTCCATAACATAAGCTGTTGGAATTTCAACTGGTATTATATTGAATCTATAAATCGGTTTGGGTAGAATTGATATCTTCATGATTTTTAGTTTTCCAATACATGAACACAGAATGTCCTTCCATTTGTTTAGGTTTTTAAAATTTCTTTTAGCAGTGTTTTGTAGTTTTCTGAATACAGATCCTTTAAATACCTGGTTAAATAATTCCTAGATATTTGAGTCATTTTGTTGCTATTGTAAAAGGATTATTTTATTTCCTTCTCAAATTGCTCATTACTAGTTTATAGAAATGTTACCAATTTTTGCATATTCATCTTGTATCCTACCACTTAGATGAACTCATTTATTAGTTCTAGTACCTTTTTTGTGTCTATTTCAGAACTTTTTGAATATAGGACCATGTCATCTGTGAATAGTTAATTTTACATCCTCTTTTCAACTTTGGATGGCTTTCATTTCTTCTTCTGCCTAATTACTCTAGCTAGAACTTATAGCACTATATTGAATAAGAGTGGAGACAGTGGGCCCACTTGCCTTGTTTCTGATTCTAGAAGGAAAGCTTTCAACCTCTCCTTATTGAATAATGTGTGGATAGTGGGATTTTCATATATGCCTTTTATTATGTTGAAAAACTTTCCTTCTATGCCTACCTTTCAAAGTATTTTTATTAAAAATACAAATCAGTGTCAAAATTCTCTTGGTGAACTTCTGGGAAGATGGTGGAATAGAAGGACACAGGACTCTTTTCTTCTCCAGAAAAATAGCTAGAAGGTGGGCAGAAACAGCCTGGAAAAAGATCTTCTAGGGTTTAGGACACCTGGAAAAGCCTGGACACTGCCCAGAGGAGAGAGGGAAAATGAGGGGAATCTTGACAACAGAACTGTGAGTTGAAAGCAGCAGCTTCTGCTGCTGGCACCCTCTCCCACACTAAAGACACATTAGAATTCTCAGGCCTCTGGGCCTGTGGCTTCAGATGAAGGGGGCTCCAGAGACCCACCACCCCAGTAAAGGGGAGAGAAAGGGACACAGCCTAAGGCTGACCCAGCTTCTGGCCCACAAATTTGGTTGGCTGTGTTCCACTAGCCCTTCCAGGCCAGATGGGACCACACCATGATTTGCCCTGGGACCTGGCACAGGACTGGAGGAATCCAACTCTCTCAATCTCCCTCACTTCTAGCTGGGACTGATTGTAGAGGACACACCTCCCTAGGAAAAGGCAGGGAGGGGAACATGACCCAAGTCAGTTTTTGATTCACAAATTTGGTCTGCTGCATCCCAGGAGCCCTTCAAGGCCAAGTGGGGCCAAGCTATTGCTTGCCTTGGGAGCAGACAAGGGTCTAAAGATATACAACCCACCCAATCTCCTTCTCTACTAACTAGGACTGATTGTTGAGGATGCAGAAGGGAGTGGAATTGCTTCCTACCTGGGAAAAAGGAGAGGGCTGCCAGCAAAGGCTAGAGATATGTATCTGAGGAAGGTTGAATTACAAGGCTCTTAGCCTCTAGGCAAGAAGCTCTATCACACTGATCAGGTCTCTGTTGCAACAAATACACTCTGACCAGGCACTGAACTGAGAACTGCTAAAGAGCACCATCTGCTGGCAGACCAAGGAAGCACATGTGAGAAAATTAAAAATATATAAGAGAGGCTTTTTCCAGCCTCCCCAAAGGCCTAAGAAGCAGGTCTGCAATCAATTACTGGATCCACAGCCCAGTTTTGTGCAACTAGCAGGGGCAATCCGAACAATCCAGATGAAGCCAAGAATCAAAGAGCAGTGGTAATGCACAGCCTCCAGCCACTAAATCCCTACAAAAGAGAAAGAAATTGAGCATCTAAGTAAACTACATCCTAATCAGATGCCTAGGCATCAGCAAAAAATTACAAGCCATACTAAGAAAATGGAAAACATGGCCCAAGGGAAAGAATATACCAAAGCCCAAGAAGAGATGCAGGATTTGAGAGAACTAATTACTGAGATGCACACAAATTTCCAAAATCAAATTAATGAGTTGGAAAACAATATGGCTAAAGAGATAAATGACATCAAGAGGACATGTAGTGAGCACAAAGAAGAATTTGAAATCCTGAACAGAAAAGTAACAGAGCTCATGGGAATTGAAGACATAATAGGTGAGATCAAAATCACATTAGAGGCATACAACAGCAAACTCGAAGTGATAGAAGAGAGAATAAGTGATACAGAAGACAGAGCAGCTGAAATTGAAGAGAGAAAAGAACACAGAGAGAAAAGAATGGAAAAAATTGAGCAGAGGCTCAAAATATTGAATGACAACATGAAAAACAGCATACATGTTGTGGGAGTTACAGAAGGAGAAGGGAAAAGCAACAGAAAGTATTTGTAGAAGTAATACCTGAAAATTTCCCGACTCTCAGGAAAGAAATGAACTTACATGTCCAAGAAGCACGCTGTATCTCACTCACAATAAATCTGAATAGACCTACTCCAAGACATATACTACTCAGAATGTCATATGTCAAAGATAAAGAGAAAATTCTCAGAGCATCAAGGGAGAAGCAAACCATCATGTAGAAGGTATGCCCAGTAACACTTAGCATGGATTTCTCTTCAGAAACTGTGGAGGCAAGAAGACAGTGGTATGATACAATTAGGATACTGAAAGAGAAAAACTGTCAGCTGAGAATTCTTTATCCAACAAAATTGTCTTTCAAATATGAAGGTGAGTAAAAAATATTCACAAACAGAAACTAAGAGAATTTGCAAAAAAGAACCCAACTTTGAAGGAAATATTATAGGAAGCCTTAGAACTGAAATAAAAAATCAGGAGAGAGAGGCCTCGAGGAGAGTATAGAAGAAAGAATAGAGAAAAGATAATCAAATATTAAAAAGATAGACAAACTATTAAAGATAGACCAAATATTAAAAAGATAGGCATATGAAAACCAAAGAATAAAATGGTGTAAGTATATAATGCATTTACAGTAATATCATTGAATGTGAATGGATTAAACTCTCCAATCAAAATATACAGGCTGACAGAATGGATCAATAAACATGAGCCATCTATATGCTGTTTACAAAAAATTCACCTAAGACCCAAGGATATAAACTGGTTGAAAGTGAAAGGTTGGAAAAAGATACTCCATGAAAACAGTAACCAAAAAAGAGCAGGGTTAGCTATACTAATTTTAGACAAAATAGACTTTAAATGCAAAAAAGTTATGAGATACAGAAGGTCATTATATATTAATGAAAGGGTCAAAACCCCAGGAAGATATAACAGCCATAAATACTTACGTACCTAACCAGGGTATTCCAAAATACATGACAAAAACTCTGGCAAATCTGAAAGGAGAAATAGACATCTCTGAAATAATCAATGGAGGCTTCAACACCCCACTCACATCATTAGATAGAACAACTAGACAGAAGATTAACAAGGAAACAGAGAACTTGAACAATATGATAAATGAGTTAGACCTAACAGATATATACAGAATGCTGCATCCAAACCCAACAGGTTATACATTCTTCCCAAGTGCCCATGGACCTTTCTCCAGGATAGGCCACATGTTAGGACACAATGCAGCTCTCAATAAATAGAAAAAGGTTGAAATTATACAAAGCACCGTCTCAGATCATAATGGAATGAAACTGTAAATCAATAATAGACAGGAAAAAAGTAAATTCACGAATGTGTGGAGGATGAACAACATGCTCATAAATAATCAGTGGGTCAAAGAAGAAAGTGTAATCAGTAAATATATTGAGACAAATGAAAACAAGAACACAACTTATCAAAACTTATGAGATATAGCAAAGGCAGTATTAAAAGGGAAATTTATAACCCTAAACACCTATATTAAAAAAAGAAGAAAGAGCTAATCTCAAAGATTCAACTGAACACCTAGAGGAGCTAGAAAAAGAACAGAAAACCAATCACAAAACAAGCAGAAGGAAAGAAATATAAAGATTAAAGCAGAAATAAATGAAATTGAGAACAAAAAAAACCAATAGAGAAAATCAACGAAACAAAAATCTGGTTATTTGAGAAGATCAATAAAATTGAAAAACCCCTAATTAGACTAACAAAGAAAAAAAAAGAGAAGATGCAAACACAATCAGAAATGAAAGGGGGGAAGTTTACAACTTAACCCACAGAAATAAAAAGGATCATAAGAGGATACTATGAGAAACTGTATGCCAACAAACTTGACAACCTGGATGAAATGGACAAATTCCTAGAAATGCACAAACAACCTACACTGATGCTACAAGAAATGCAAGAACTTAACAAACCAATCACATTTAAAGAGATTCAATCCATCATCAAATATTTCCCAGCAAAGAAATGTCCAGGACCAGATGGCTTCACAGGTGAATTCTACCAAGCATTTCCAAAATAATTAACACAAATCCTGTTTAAACTCTTCCAAAAAATTAAAGAGGAAAGAAAATTACTCAACACATTTTTTCTACCAAAGCCAGATAGAGATGCTACAAGAAAGAAAATTACAGACCAATGTCTCTAATGAACATAGATGCAAAAATTCTCAACAAAATACTTGCAAATCAAATCCAACAGCATATCAAATGACTTATAGAAGGGGGATTTATTCCTGGTATGCAAGGCTGGTTTAACATAAGACAATAAATCAAGATAGTACATCACGTTAAAAAATTGAAGGAAAAAATCCACATGTTCATCTCATTCAACACAGAAAAGGCATTCAGCAAAATCCAGCATCCTTTTTTTGATAAAACAACTTCAAAAAAATAGGAATAGAAGTAAAATGCTCAATCTGATAAAAGTCATATATGAAAAATCCACAGCCAACATCGTACTCAATGAGGAAAGTTTGTAAGCTTTCCCTCTAAGATCGGGAACAAGACCAGGATGCCCATAGTCACTGCTGTTATTCAGTATTTTCCAAAAGTTCTATCTAAGACAATTAGACAAGAAAAAAATATTAAATGCATCCAAATGGAAAAAGAGGAAGTAAAACTCTCACTGCTTGCAGTTGACATGATCTTGTACTTGGAAAATTCTGAAGTATCCATTACAAAGCTACTTGAGCTAATAAATGAGTTTAGCAAAGTGGCAGGATACAAGATCAACACACAAAAATCAGTAATGTTTTTGTACACTAGTACCGAACAATCTGAGGAGGAAATCAGGGGAAAATCCCATTTTCAATAGCAACAAAAAGACTCAAATACCTAGGAATTAATTTATCCAAAAAAGTACAGCACCTATATGCAGAAAACTACAAAACACTGCTAAAAGAAATTAAAAAAGACCTAAACAAATGGAAAGACATTCTGTGTTCATGGATTGGAAGAATAAATATCATGAAGATGTCAATCTTACCCAAACTGATTAATATATTCAGAGAAATACCAATCAAAATTCCAACAGCCTCCTTTACAGAATTAGAAAATACAATTACCAAATTCATTTGGAAGGGAAAGTTCACCCAACTAGCCATAAGCATTCTAAAAAAAGAAGAGTGACATGGGAGGACTTTCTCTGCCTGACCTTGAAACATATTACAAAGCTACAGTGGTCAAATCTGCATGCTACTGGCATAAAGATAGGGACATTAATCAGTGGGATAAAATTGAGAGTGCAGAAACAAACCCTCATCTCTACAGCCAACTGGTTTCTGACAAACCTACCAAGTCCATGTTAACTGGACAAAACTGTCTCTTCAGTAAATGGTGCTGGGAGAACTGGATATCTATAACCAAAAGAATGAAAGAGGACCCCTATCTCACTCTCTATAGAATAATCAACTCAAAATGGATCAAAGACCTAAATATAAAAGCCAGGACCATAAAACTACTAGAAGAAAATGTAGGGAAACATCTTAAAGACATTGTAGTAGGTGGTGTTTTCTTGGACCTTACACTCAAAACACATGCAACAAAAGAAAAAATAGATAAATGGGACCTCCTCAAAATTAAACACTTTTGCACCATGCAGGGCTTTGTCAAAAGGGTGAAAAGGCAGCTGACTCAATGGGAGAAAAATATTTGGAAATCACATGTCTGATAAGGGATTAATATCCATGATAAATAAAGACATGTTACAACACAACAATAAAAAGACAAATGACCTGATTTTAAAAATGGGCAAAATACTTGAATAGACATTTGGTCAAAGAAAAAATGCAAATGGCAAAACAAACAAACAAACAAACACATGAAATAAATGCTCAACATCACTAATGATTAGGGAAATGCAAGTCAAAACAAAAATGACATATCATTTTACACCTATTAGAATGGCCACTATTAAAAAGACAGAACTACAAGAGTTGGAGAGGTTATGAAGAGATAGGAATAGTTATTCACTGTTGGTGGGAATGCAGTACAGCCACTGTGGAAGTCTGGTGATTCCTAATGAAATTGGATATAGACTAGCCATATAACCCTGCAATGCCACTACTGGGTATATACCTAGAAGAAGTGAGAGCAGTGAAACAAACACCTGCACACTGATGTTCACAGCAGCATTATTCATGATTGCCAAAAGATGGAAACAACCCAGGTGTCCATCAATCAAAAATGGATCAACAAACTGTGGTGTATACACATGATGGACTATTATGCAGGTGTAAGAAGAAATGAAGTCATAAAGCATATGACAACATGGATGAACCTGAAGACATTATGTTGAGTGAAGTAAGCCAGACACAAAAGGACAAATACTGCATGATTGCATTACTATGAGCCAAATATATTGTGTAACATATTGTATGATTCAAAAATAAAAGCTTACATGTATCCAGTACAGTTAATTGAGAAATAGGTTTTCATTCATCTATTTTCTTGGTATTTTTTCAATTTCTGTTTATATTTTCAATTATTAAATGTACAAAATAAAAAAATAAAAAATAAAAAAGACCAACAAGAAGATGCTCTTTTTGTTAAAGTTTTGTCTTAGAAAAATGAACTCCAGCCTTGAGGAAGTAGACATGCTACTTTCCCTACTACATGAACCACCTTCTGCCCTGACCTGCCTTGCTCATTCCCACCTCCTCCTCCTGAAGAATGCCCTTTCTTTCCAAAGCCAGAAACAACGGTGCTTTCATTGAAGTAGATGATGAAAGAAATCCATAATAAGACCAAATTACCTATATAAATGAATTCTTAGTTAAAATGTGCATAGCAATTGCAAGTGTACATTTAGTTATTATAGTGTTCTCTTCATTTGCCCACATTTAATCTTGAAATAACTAGAAATTGATGTTTAAAATATAAATATATAATATTATTTTAGCTAAGTTAAATATTGATTCTTTCATCTAAATTATATTCTGAAGAAGAAAATATGGCCCAATAATAAAAAATATGAGAAAACAAGACCAAGATAACATGATTTGACTACAGAAGAATACAATCAGGGATCTACCTGTTCTCACAGATAAACAAATTTGCATTTTAGGAAACTCTCTATAATAATGTACCTAGTCACAATTACCAGAATCTTCTGAGATAACAACAACACTGAGGGAGGATTTAAATCACAAAACATGGTAACTTAGGATCTCTGTTCACAAAAGGACTCTCTAAAAGGTCTGGCACCAGCATTACATCATTCTTGAGGACAGCTGTGGGGAGAGTAGGGCTGTATAGATCACATAGTCCTATTTCTCTCCCCAGAACCATGTTACACTCCACTGCTACAATTCTCATTGTATGTTATGTAAACGTCACCTTGGACCTTACCAGGAGTTTGGGCTCAGAGTTCAGCTAAGAAGTAGGTTAAAAAAGAGGGACAAGCTGAGGCTACACAGTATCTGTGGAAGATCTTCTTTGTCAGGGCCTCACATCCTTCCAACTCAAAACTCATGAGCTTCTTTTTTGCTTTCTTGTGTGACTGGCTTCCTTTTAAAGAGGAAGACTAGCCCTGGGTCTCTTAGGCCTGAAAAGTTTTCTCCCCCTCTCCCTCTATTCCATGGTCTTCTCACAACATGATATCTATTATTCTCTAAAGTGTGACTGAATTTCCTTGAGTGACCTCAGAGTTTCTGCAGTGTGCACTGAAAATCCCTAAGTGTAGATAGTTTGATACCATTTAAAGGGAAAATGACAGGACTTAGGAAAAATGACTGTATTTAGGATAGGAGCCCTCAGTAATTGCTGGTAGAGGAGTCAAAAAGTCACTGCAGAAGGTTTGGGAGACAGGGACAGAGAGGGATTGGGTCAGATTCAGAGAGGCACAGTTCTTTGTGGACATGAGTCTGTGTGTTGATGAATGTGAAGGCTCAGAGCTCTGGATAAGACACGACGTAAGTGGCTAAATCATGATGTTTTCTTAGAGAATGTCCAAGGTTGTTGGTGTGAATTGTCATGGTGTCAAGCTGGGAATAGAGTCATTTTACTAAAGGGATAGGGATTCTGGGGCCATGATTCATGAAGCCATCCATATAAGGCAGGACAAGATGGACTTTCCAGGACCTCCTTTGCTCTCTGAATTTTCTCTAAATCCTGCTCTTGGTGTTATAGAGGACAAGGGAGTTGCACCATAAAATGAAAAGAATATACAGTCAAAATTAAAATCTCCATGATGTATGACATTCCATTCCCAATTCTATGCTATGATAATTGGAAAAGATTTTCTCAGGAAAATTATTATATGTTCTAAGTAAATTTCATATACAAACTATATATATGTATATTAGTCAGCCAAAGGGGTGCTGATGCAAAATACCAGAAATCAGTTGGTCTTTATAAAGGGTATATATTTGGGGGTAGAAGTCCACAGTTACCAGGTCATAAAGCGTAAGTTTCTTCTCTCACCAAAGTCCATTGCCATGTGTTGGAGCAAGACAGCTGCAGACATTTGCCAGGGTTCAGGCTTCTTGGGTTCCTCTCTTCCTGGTGCTCCATTTCTCTCTGGGCTCAACTCCTCTGTTTCCTCCACAAGGTCAGCTGTAGACTATGAGGCTCTTTAGGCTTTGCCTCTCCCCACAAGACCAGCTGTAGACTCTCTGGCTAATGGCTCATGCCTTTTCCTGGGACCTTCTCTACTTCCTCACAACCAAGCTCTCTTAATTCTCAGGGCTCCAGCTCAAGACTCCAACATCAGAACTACTCCAACTCTGTCCTTTGCCATGCCTTTTATATTTGATTCCCCACCCACAAAGGGGTGGGGCTCAATGCCCTACTGATGTGACCCAGTCAACGCCCTAATCATAACTTAATCATACTCAGATTAACAGACCAGTTTACAAGCATGATTCAATATCTATTTTTGGAATTCATAACTGTTTCAAACTGCCAAACTGCTACAATATGTGAAATACACACACACACACACACACACACACACATATATAATGTGTGTATGCCTTTATACACTGATCTATTAGGAACTTGGTCCTCAGTTTTCCTTCATATCTGTTAATGAGATTTATATTTATTACTGAAGTTTTGATGGAGCACACATTGACAAAATAATCATCCATTATCTTTTAGACATGTTTTTTTATAGATTTGGATTATGTGTAGCATTGTGTATAATAATCCATCTTACCAAGAATAATCAGGAATATGAAGGCTCATCTAGATGATTTTCCACTTCCACATGGCCTGAACCAGAGTCAATTGATGGAATTCAAGTGGTCTCTGCTCAGGTTTCATAAGCCCTGATGGCTTCACTCATGTTTCTGCTGTCTTGGGAGGGAGACTAGAAGGCTGGGCTCAACTGGTCCTGTCAACCAGACATATGCTAATGTACACTGCAGCATGATGATCTCAGGGTGATCAGACTCCTTATATGTGGCTCAGGAATCCCAAAAATAGTGATCTGAGACAGGAAGTGGAAGATGGCAGTTTCTCACCTTCTGAATTATAAACCAGCATTATGAGGTTCATCTTAGTAACAAATATACTCAGTCAAGACCTCAATTTTCCCTAGTGATGGCACCAATTTGCCACAAGCTGGGCCTTAAGGAGCATAGGCCTAACTGGACTTGGATTAATTACTACGGTTAGTAATTTGTCTCTCAGACACAGGTGCAAGACAGCATTACCCAAACCCCCCACTGTGGTTCCCAGAGTCACTAAATATGCCAGTCCCTGTGGTTTGAGCTGCGACCCCATGCACATCACTGAGGATGTGCATGTTTAAAATGAACCTCACTGCCCATGTCCCACCATAGCCTGGACTGTTTAATCACCACCAGAGGAGTGGGGGTGAGTTCTGGATAGTTGTAGCATATATAACTTTGTATTTTCAACCCCAAACCTTCCAGTTCTTTCTCCCACTCCAAATAGTAGCAGATCCCTAAATAGTTAAAACTGCAAGCCCCTGTGCCTGGTGACTGATCAGTGGATCTTGCTCTAGGATTCTAACCTGTTTTTCCAGAAGCCTGCCTATAGGCATCTATCTTGCCCAAACTGCCTAATCACCCCTTATATTCACCTCAATATCGACAAGCCTTTCCTGTCTTGCAAAAAACATGTTCCTTTTGGATCTGTTTCCCTGTCCATTTGGTTCATGAGCAAATTCACTGCATTCCTTGGAAAGCAGCTCCCTTCCCCCTGCTGAACACTGATATACCCCATAAAAGAACCCCTTCCTCTGGCAGTGAGTGCAAATGTCAAGCCTGGGAAGTGTCATCTCTTCTCCTGCTACCAAAGATAAGGACCCCCACATAAGCCCCCTAAATAAATGTCATTACTCATCAAACCAGACTTGTATGAGTCTTCCTTTGGTCTGAAATATCCCTACCAGTTTGGCAAGAAGCTGTTGTTTTTACACTCGGGACAATAGTAAGTGCCAGAGAGTGGGCTTTAGAGATTACTCCAGAATCCCGAGTGACCTTATGTTTATAGCTGCTTCCAGGTCGCTGAGATCAGAATTTCCAACTTTCCCTCCTTGACCACACCCATGATTTTATCTGGCATTCTTGTGCTATGATTATTCAAAGATGCTTCTCACCTCTTCATACTCCAGGTTGAGATCCTCTTTCCAAAGAAATCTTCCACATCACACTCCTGCCAAGGCATGCAAGGGTCTTAACATGTTCATACATTATTGTCCTCATTAAAGACTCAGGAGTATCATTTATGAGGAAATAAAACCATGAAAGCTATCACCATTAATTGAAAATTTCATGGAAATTCTTCCAAATGTAATTGTATTTTCCTTCCCTGGTCAAACTAGGGATTGTTCTCTAAACTAAGGTGTTTTGTTATTTTATATTCTATTATCATTAAATTAAAATGGCTAGGGATTACCTATTATGAGATCACAATGCCAGCTTCCTCTTTCACAAATATCCCTCAAAATGAAATGGTTGCTGAGAGGCAGGGCTTGAAAGAGATTGTAGTTATTCCTGTTAGTAAGATAACACCAGAAATTTATTTCATTAAAAGGAATTTCAAATACCTCTTAAATATCTATCCTTGCACAGTAATCCTGTGAAATGGAAACAATTCTGAGAAAGAAATTGATGGTAAAGTTTTTGGCATGGTTATTTCAATAGTAAATTCATATCTTAATAATATGGGTTCATCCGTTTAAAAATATTTCAAAACCAGTTTAACTGTGTAATTCTCACTGATAGCCTTCTAAGTAAAATAGCTGACCAAGTATAAAATATTAACAGAGAAAGGGGCTTTATTGTTCCTTTAGTATCCTTTCTATTAGTTTGGAAATTTTAAAGAAAGACAGGTCTATTGTTAAAACAATACATAGATTCTTACTTGGCTGTCTCTGTTATAGAAATTCCTCCGTGGGTTTCTTATATCCATTAATAAAATAATATCAGCTATTTATTTCATTAAAATATATACCAAACCTCCATAACTGGCTTTCCCATCCTCAGAAATCCCTGTAAACAAAATATCTGCCAAGAACTAAAAGCATTTTAAGGTGTTTTGCATCACTACTATCATTACCCTTATCACCAATGCACCTGCTGATATACCTAAATAATATATGAGGGAGAAGGGGAAGGTCTTCCTTTTGGTAGAATGCCCACCATCTAATGGAGAGGCATGATTGAATTTGAAAATTATATTTTGCAAACATTATGGTAATAATTGTCTCCATCAAGAATTATCAATTCATGCTAAAACTACTGGGTAAAATTTGAGAAGTATCAAGATATTAAAATAATCTCAAATATGTCCCTGTAAAATACTCATTACAAAAAGGAAAAGATAACTCTATGAGGAAGCCTAAGTTGGTAGACTACAACTTAGTCCAAGGATCATGTTACTATTACCAGTAATAGGACAAATGGACACTATGCACTCTCTGGCTCACCAATATGATATGCAGGGAGAACATAGCATCCCTTCAGTGGTATTCCCACCAAAGATACATACCTATGTCCAATCACATGGAAACATTTGAGAAACCCACACTGAGCCATATCCATCACAAATGTTAAATTTCTTAAAATCAAGGAATTTTACATTGTTCCTGATTTAAGGATTTTAAAGAGAACTGAGAGACACAGGCCCCACCCAGGCACACAGAGCCCTACTCAGCTGTACCCTCCAAGCCAGGGATGTGAAAAGGTGGCCAGGACCAACAGATACTTGAGAACAGACTCTAGCCTGAAAAGTGGAGAACAAAATTGTTAAGTTCAAGGGGAAACTGAGGAAGGGAATCATCTTAGAGATCAGAACGGGAACTGAGGTCAGTTCAAGCAAAGTATTTAATGAGAGAGAGCCTAGCAGGTGGGATGCGTCTGGACAGAGTACAGCCCCGAGGGAGGGGGAGAAGGGGATTTTTATAACTCATTCTGGGGCTAGACTACAAAGGGCTAGGTTGTGATGATTTATCCTAGTCTTATAGTTTCAGGGTCAGGATGTG
This sequence comes from Cabassous unicinctus, assembly GCA_029593785.1. Classification (NCBI taxonomy): domain Eukaryota; kingdom Metazoa; phylum Chordata; class Mammalia; order Cingulata; family Chlamyphoridae; genus Cabassous; species Cabassous unicinctus. The sequence goes on from JAQZBX010002118.1 coordinate 18,152, forward strand.
ATAATTCATATTGGCTTTGTAGTTCCACCTGTGTCCTAGGTGTTATTTTCCAAGGCTCTTTTTCTTTTTATTTCTTTTTGCTTGGGAAAAGGACATTGATCTGTCTTCTGTAGCTACTTCCTGATGACTGGGGCATAGAACTGTCCCTAAAAGTTTTCTTACACCAGGGGTTGGTAGTGGCAAGCTTGCTGTATGAGAAACATTTTGCTGATGGCCTGATTAGTCATAGCATGAATGGTTCTGTGGATAAAACTTTTTAGGAGTCATGCAAGGCAAAGCCTGAGGAACAAGATTAATAAGATTAATATGAGAGGAGTTAGAAGGGAAAAGAGAGTGACACAAAGTGGAGAGAAGAAGTAAGAAAAGAGGGCTCCAAGTCAGGTGTTGCTAAGCATGTTTTCTCTGGCTCATTTGGTGATGTCTATATTTCCTTTTAGGACTTTTAAGTTTTTGACAACATGTCTGGAGGTATTTATATAGAAACAGCAGGTTTCATTTAATAAGGCACAGGTTCCTCCTGTCTCAGCTGTGAGGATATCTAAGGCTCACCTATTTTGTAAGACTGCATCAGCTAAGCTGTTAAGGGATTTTTGTTGATTTTCTATTGCCTGTACTGTGGACTTCTGGGTTTGTTGGAATGAGATGGAAATATCAAGAAGTGCTCCTTTTAGTAGGGGAATGCCTGTGAACCTGGTATAGATTGTCCTATACCAGGATTCCTTAGAATGGAGTTGTCATGAGCATGAAACCCCCATTTTGCAGGGCCAAGTGCTCACTGATTTATTTTGTTTGGTTGGGCTATTCTGGGGGAAATGACTTCTCATTTGTCATCTGAAAGATGTATAGATGATTTCCAATGTGCCTGTAATTGCAGGATATGCAAGGATCTTTGTGGGGAGAGAAAAGACATAGCCTGTACAAAGATGCAGAAACTGGACAAAGAATGAAATCTTAAAAGAACAAAAAGGACTAAAAGTCCCATAGAGTATTTTCCTAACTTTCAAGGTTAGAATCTTTCCCTTTGTCTTTTCTTATTTTTCAACAAAGTGAATAGTTCCAAGTTTTTAAGCAAAGGTGACTCCCAATCAGATGAGTGTTTTGAAAGTATTACTTTGTCTGCTTTGTGATTCTAGTTTGTAATGAGTCAGAGCAGTAGCAGAGAGACTTGAGAGAATACATCAAACAGGGAAATTAGGGAGAAGATGTCTCATTTAGGAGATCTAATTTTGAAGCATATTTACATGGTCCTGAGCTGGCCTGCTGTGTTGGCTTTCTTTAGTATAACTTTTAGGGGTTTGCCACTCAGTGTGGTGTTTTCTCAGCCTAATGCTTGACAACATCTAGACACAATTTGGAAGTGCTCCTACCCTACAAGAATGAATCAGAATTGGCATGTTAAAAAGATCCTCAGGTTATTTGCATGCAAATAATTTGTAGTAGGGCAATAATTTTCAAAGTTGGCTGTACATTAGAATTATCTGGGTAGTCCTTAGTTCCCACCACCAGAGACCCAGCTTCAATTAGTATCAATTTTGGCCTTGAGCTAACAGGTTTTGATGACTTCCTAAGTGCTTTGGAAGTACAGCCAAGTTTCAGAAACTTCTTCAAGGCGCTTTTTCTCAAACTTTGATGTACATCAGAATCACCTATAGAGTTTAAAAAAAAAAAAAAGATTGCTGGTGCCAAAGATGTACTGTGTTGATTATGGGGGGGTATGGAAAGAGCATGCCAGATGTGCACTCTGGACCACGTTTGGTAATGGTGGTCTGATGATGTCTCATAATCTGTTGCAAATGTTCTGCCACAGTGTGTTATGTTGGTGGAGGGATGCTGTAAGGGAATTCTACATATGTGCATGATTGTTTTTTATGTTCACAACCCTGTAGTAAATATTATATATATAAAATAATAGAGTGGGTTGGGGAAAAATAGATCAAATGTAAGATGTGGAGTATAATTATTAGTAATATTTTGATGATGTGTTGCACAATTTGTAACAAATGTTTCACAACAATGCAAGTTGTTGGTGGAAGGGTGATATATGGGACCCCTGTATGATGTTATGCATGTTTATTTTGTAAGTTCACAACTTTTACTATGCACTTATTTTTTTATGTATGTTCATGTATGAATGATATACTTCAATTAAAAATATATTTTAAAAATAGATTACTGGTCTGGCCCAGCTGAGTAAAATTAAGTGCCTTGTGGAAAAATCACTTGACTGTAGATGGGAGGGTCTATTTCTGAGTTCTTGATTCAGTTTCATTGGTAAATCTGCCTATCTTTACACCAGTACCATGAAGTTTTTACCAATTATAGCTAAATAATATGCTTTAAAGTCAAGAAGTGAGAGAGTCCTCAAACTTCATTCTTCTTTTTTAAAGACATTTTTGGCTGTTTGAGGTCCTTTGCTTTTCCAAATAAATTTGATTATTGGCCTTTCCATTGCTGCAAAAAAGGCTGTTGGGATTTTTATTGGGATTACATTGAATCTGCAAATCTGTTTGGATAGAATTTATGTCTTAATGATACTTAGCCTTCCAATCCATGAGCATGGAATGTCCTTCGATTTATTTAATTCTTATTTGGTTTCTTATAGCAATGTTTTGTAGGTTTCTGAATACAGGTCCTTTATGTCTTAGGTTAAGTTTATTCCTAAATGTTTGATTCTTTTAGTCGCTATTATAAATAGAATTTTTTTTCTTATTTCTCCTCAAATTTCACATCAGTAGTGGATAGAATGCTGCTGATTTTTGTGCATTAACTTTGTATTCCACCACTTTGTTGAGCTTGTATATTAGTTCTTATAGCTTTGTTGTAGATTTTTCAGGATTTTCTAGATATAGGATCATATCATCAGCAAATAGTGAAAATTTTACTTCTTTCTTTCCTATTTGAGTGTCTTTTATTTCTTTATCTAGCCAAATTGCTGTAGCTGGAGTGCCTAGCAAACTATTAATAACAGTCCTAGCAGTGGGCATCCTTGTCTTGTTCCTGATCTCAGTAGGAAAGCTTTCAGGCTTTCCCCCATTGAAGCATACAATGCTAGTTGTATATTTTTTCATGTATGCACTTTACCATATTGAGAAAGCTTCCTTTCATTCCTACCTTTTGAATTTTTATTCATCAAGAAAAGGTGCTGTATTTTGTCAAATGCCTTTTCTGCATCAATCATGAGGATCATGTGGTTTTTCATCTTCAATTTATCAATGCAGTTTAATACACTAATTGATTTTCTTGTGTTGAACCACTCTTGCATACCTGGGATAAAGCTCTAATGATCATTGTGTATAATTCTTTTAATGTGGTTTTGGATTCAGTTTGTAAGTATTTTGTTGAGGATTTTTGCATCTATATTCATTACACATATTGTTCTGCAATTTTCATTTGTTGGAATATCTTTACCTAGATTTGCTATTAGGGTGATATTGGCTTCATAGAATGAGTTTGGTAGTGTCCTTTCTTGTTCATTTTTATTGGAAAACCTTGAGCAAGGGTATTATTATATTATCTTTGAAAGATTGGTAAGGTTTACCTCTGAAGCCATCTGGTCCCAGGCTTTTCATCTTTGGGAGGTTTTGGATAATGGTTTCTGTCTCTTCACTTGTGATTGGTTTGTTGAGGTCTTCTATTTTTTTTCTAGGGTCAGTGTAGGTGTTTCATGTGTTTCTAGGAATTTGTCCATCTTGTCTACATTGTCTAGTATGTTTGCAGTATTATGAACTAAATATATTATGTAAACTCATGGAATTAATAATTAGAATATAGACCACCAGAAAGTAGAATGAGGGCAGAGAATGGAAAACTGATGGGTAATCTATGTGGAATTGCTTAAAAGGTTGTTTGTAAATCTTTGAAAATGAATGGAAATGGTGAGAGCACATCATGGTGTTTGTGACTAGGAGAGCCATTACATGGGTATGACAGTGGTTGAAAGGGAAAGCCTAAGGATATTTGTATTATTAGAAGGAAAGCTAAAAAATGTAACATGGGACTGTATAGCAGTGAAACTTCATGTAAAATATGAATATGGGTGATATTGCATATATAAGAGTGATTTTACAAAATATAAATACAAATAAACTAAAAAGAAGGAAACAGAATAGCAACTATGTATGGCAGAGGAAGCAAAGAGAGATTGAAAGGTGATGAGTTTTGTTTGTTTGGTTTTTGTTTTTTAGATTATTATTACTGGAATAATGAAAATGCTCTAAAGATGACTGAAGTGATGAATGCACATCTATGTGATTATACTGAATACCATTGATTGTACGCTTTGAATGAATTTATGCTTTATTAATATGTATAAGTAAAATTGATTTGTTTTTTAAAAAAACAGATTACTGGACTCCATTCCAAAGTTTCTGATTGGGTAGATCCATAGCAAAGTCTGAGGAACTGCATTTTCAGCAATTGATACCGAGTTGATATCAAGGCTACTGTTTGGGGGCTCAGCTGTTGGAACAGCTTTCAACTGTTTAATCATTTAGAAATATTTGCAATATAAGATTAACCCTAATTAGGAGTGATGTAGAAAAATACACTCTGTAGCTTTGCAGATAGAATTTCTCCCTTTATCATTATGAAGTCTCATGATTATTTTTTGTTGATCCTCCGACATCATTTTAAGTCTACCTGATTCCTTTAATAAACTATGAGGAGCAATAAATGAAAAATATTTTTACACATATTGTGTTTCATTATGAAAAGGTTAGATAACCTGTAATTGAAGATATATTAAAATACAAAGGTTTTTGGGTCTATTTCTAGGTTCCCTTGATAAATTGAATTCAAGAGTAAAAAATGAAAAATGTTTAGTTGTGTTGTTATGAATCCTCAAATACCTTTAGCAGAGATGTTTTCCAAAAGCTGACTGTCTGCACTGGGGTACATATTATGAAATTCTGGACACAACTATGTACAATCTTCCTTTGATTTACATCACTACACTTCTAGAAACAAGCAATAATACATTATAATTAAATGCATAATAAAAATTTATAGGCCCAGGAATGTTTAAGCAGGCTTTATACCCATATCCAAGTCCAAAGGCTACTGGGGTGTTCTGTGAGATATTGGACAATTTGGTTTTGTGCAATATTGTCCTAAGCATTCCAGGTTAGCCTGGTAGTCTTGGCTACTATTGGTAATAGCAGCCCCCAATGTCTTCAAGCACCAAATGGGCTAACTCAAGATTTCAATGTGCTCTCCATAGGGTGGCTCTGTTGAGAATCAGTGGTTTATGAGATTTAATCACATCCAGCATTCTCATGATTGGATTAGGTACAGCGTTTATAATCCTGATGGTAATTCAAATCAGTCAAGACCTATGAAAGCCCCCTCCCACTCTAAGATGACATATATAAGCCTGTTTCCTGTTCTTTGATACTTTGTTAGTTGGAATTTGTGGAGGTAGGTGGCATTCCTTGTGTCTTCTGAGTCCTTACATCTGCTGAGGCCCAGAAATTTCACTGAAGTTCCAAGTTGCCACCATCATGGCCTCAATCACATTCAGGCTAGCTGTGGTATGTAGGAGTAACATAAATAGGAGCATGGAAGTCCGTGGCCTTCTCAGGAATAAAGGGTACAGTGTTAGATCTTTTGGAACTGCACATCAGATCTTTTGGAACTGCACATCATGTGAAGCTACCAGGACCAGATTCCAATCACTGCATGATTTATGATTTCACAACATACAAACAAGTGTACAATGACCTTTTAAAAAAAGGTGAAGGATTCCTTACCCAGAATGGAAGCTTACACATCTTGGGAAGAAATCAGAGACTCAAGCTCCAGCCAGAAAGATTTCAAGACTGCACAGATACATTTGATCTCATCTTTACAAATGAAGAGAAACTGTATGACAGAGTAGTGGAATATCTGTGTTCCAGTGATGAAGTGACCCTCCAGCCTGTGCATGTGATCAATGTGGAAACTGAAGATACCCAGGAAGATGCCACTCTGGGAGAGTTCCTCATCTGTGAACTCTGCCAGTGCATACAGTGTGCAGATGACATGGAAGACAATCTGAGTGAGCTGCTCCTGAATATTGAGGAGAAAACAGGAAAGAGTTATATTCACAACATCTGCTTTTACTGAAGATCTTGGTTGATCTGGGATGCTTCCTCAAGTAAGTACTTTTGTGTCAACTTTTACTACATATTTTTTTTTACATATTTTCCCTGAAAAGCTTTCTGTCTTAGTTGGCCAGGAAATTCTAGAGAAATAATGTGCACACTGGTCTGCCTAATAAGAGACATTTATTCTCTCTCAGGTTTGAAAGCTGGAAATGTCACATTAAGGTATTGGCAAAGGCATGCTTAATCCTAGAGTCAGTAGTATTCTGGTGCTGGCAGAAATCCACCACAGGGTGATTTACTCTTTGGCTTGTTCTGACTCCTGGCTTCTTCCTGGGGCTTTCTGATTTACTGCATTCAAATTTTCTCTATATAAGGCCTCTAGTCATATGCATCAAAACCTATGTGGTGGTTTGAAGCTGTATCAACCCCAGAAAAATATGTTCTTAAACCTAATCCAATCCTGTGAGTGTGAACCCCTTGTAAGTAAGACTTTTGATGAGGCTACTTCAGTTAAGGTGTGGCTCAGCACAATCCAGAAGTGTTTTAATCCTATGAATGGTATCCTTAATAAGTGGAATGAAATTCAGAGAGAGAGCCATAGGAAGCAAGAAACTGATCATCAATGGAAATTTTAAGATGCCAGAGAGACCAGGAGATGCCTTCATGTGTCTTGCCATGTGACAAGCTAAGGACCAAAGTTTGACAGTAGCCAGCCCCAAAAAGCATCACCTTTATGATGCCTCAATTTGTACATTTTTCCAGCCTCACACCATGAGGGAATAAATTCCCATTGCTTAACAGGGCCCATATCATGCTGTTTTTTTGTTGTTGTTTTTTTGCACAGCCTAGGAAAGTTAAAGAATCCACCCTGATTCAATTTAGCCACAGATTAATAATATTTTCAAAAGAACCTTTTTTGCAAATGGATTCATACCCATAGGAAAAAAGTTGAAGACTTGAGCATGTCTTTTTTGGGGGAGACTGAATTCAATCACCAAGAGCATCTTTAAATGCTGTTTTTATTATTATTTTTAGGTGTACCACCAGAGGAGGAGAATGTTGTCAACAAAAACATTTTATGAGAAACAGAGAAAGCTATAAATAACTGTTAAAAGGCACTCAAAATGTGTACTTTTCTAATTATTTTATACTGCAGACCTAATGTAATGCTCATGGGGCTCTGTGAGAAAGATAAGACAATTTCAGAATTTTCTGGATAAGCAAAGCAAAGCTGATAATGGATAAAAGATTTGTTTACAGACATTCAGTAAATAAAAACTATTTTCAAAGTAATTACTTTTAACACATTTTTTCTGGTTTGGAGTATTATATTAAAGTTTATTTTCCTCCAATGAGAAAAAGGCATATTGCATTTATAAATTTAGGTCTTTGATTATATATTGCATCTTTCTTCCCAATGCTGTCTTCATTATGAAAACCCAAGATAGATAATGGGCAACATATTATTGCTAGAAACATGACATTATCTACTAAAAATACCTCACCATATGAAATAAAAAACAAACTAATTTGAATAAAATATATATTCTTGTTTCTGTTAGGGATATTAATTTCATGCCACTAACCACATGCAGTTTAAGTGATTTAAGCCTTATCCATTACACAGAGCAAAACATTCTTTCATAATGAGCATTTTGTTAAAACTTAACATGTTATTGTTTTCAACATTGGGGTCATCATATAATAAATCCATAGATGTCCACAGGAAATGAGGAAAACATTTTCTTGGTAGTCACTAACAGTGAAACCAAACCATGTGTTATGAAATGTAGAAAAATAAAGAATATATAGGTGGTGATAGTTGCATCAATTTGTTTATAGAATGAACTATATTTGAGAGCTCAAAAGAAGACTGTTCTTGTTCATTTAAGTAGTCAGAATGGGGTAAGAATGGAAATGGATATCAGCTCATAGAGTGTTTCATGCAAGAGAGAGAATGGTAGTATGGAGTAGGCTGATGTTGGTAGAAATACAGAGGAGTCAATTGAGTGGTGAGATTTGGAACTGAAATGATAAGATTTGATTATGATAAGAGGGAGAGGGGGGGAATTTGGAATTACTCAAGGTTGATGACTATCTACAGGGTCACTGGATCCAGATACATGTAATTGGTAGGTTTGAAGGTAGGGTGCTGAGGGACTTCTTTGCTGATTGAATTTCTCTCTTTTCTCAATGCACTTTATGATAAATCCATCAGCTCAGCATGGGAAATCTGTATCACAAATGGGGGAGGTGGTGAGGATACATGGTTGAAATAACTTTAAAATTAAGGGAAAGCCAACTGAATAGAAGTTTTATAGACAGACATGGAGCAGCAGGTATGCAGGAGAGTATGAAGAGAAAGGAAGCAAAATTCCTGAGGAGTGAATATGGCATCTTTTCCAGAATATTGGAGGGTGATGAAGAGAGAAGCATAACTATAATCTTAAGCATAATCCATTCATCTCCACTTGAATTCCCTGGGGACCAGGAAGAGCTCTGATGATTGAGGGAGCCCCTTCCTGAAGGGAGTATCCATAACTAGCATTTCCTTCATTACTGTTGCCACAGCAGCACAATATATTTGAGATGAAGACAGAATGACTTCCTGAGTCAGAGAATGTGGCCAGGGATCATAGCATATGTTCAGGGTAACATTTTTACGTCTGCAGGGTTTCACAGAATCTGAACGGTATACATTTTCCACACAAATAGGTTGAAAACAGCTCTCTGAAAACTTCTCTGTATAAACACCAAGTGCAGGATGACTTAAGAAAGGGACATATTGTTATCCCTGGACAAAAGCAAGCCTCATTCTACCATTAGAATTTGTTTCATATCATTTGTCATTCTTCTTCAGCCATTCTAATTTTCCCTAGATTTTGAACCCATCCTGCAGCAAGAATGACTTTTGCAAGATGCAAATATGGGTTCTGGGAAAATGGCACCAATGTAGTAGGCAGAGTTGGACCCTTTCACAAAAAAAAGCAGAGAGAAGGCAGAGACCTATCTAAAAGAGCTGCTTTAGATATATATAGAACATGAAGATGCTTTGAGTCATCTAGGAGGGTACTGGAAAGATAAGGAAATCAAAGGAAAACCATCAGTTCCTCAACCCTGTAACTGGAAATGGCACATATACTCCATCCTCAGGGAAAACTAGCCTTGTGCTGCTACCAACAGAGTGGGAGGGGGCACTCCCTGGGAGGAAGAAGGGTCAGGGAGGGTGGAGAGTAGTTTATTTGTGGTGAGTTTGGCCAGCTGAACCTCCTTTTAACCTCAGAAGGGACCCTGACCTGACAGGGATAGGGAAGGGGGGATCCTCTCAGGCAGGCTGTCATGCCTAGCTGCCTATGGAGAGAAAGCAACTAGATTAATGAGGGGGCAGGGACTGGAACCTAATCAGTAGGACTCTAGTAAGCTGTAGAGGTCTGGAATGCCAGGGGAAAGGGTGGCAGATAGATTTCTGAAGGCTAATTAACCCAAGAAGACAAATTAGCTGAGTGGATGAATTCCCACCTTGTATATATGAGGTCCCTGGTTTGATTCCTGGCTTTCCTTAGAGGAGTGATCCACAGGGTTTTCAGGCATCCACCTGATACCTTATTACAGGGTACATATAAACATTCTTTTTGTTTTAGGTTTTCTTGGATCTGTTTTTTTTTTTTTTAAAGGTTCCTTTTTTTATTTTACTCACTAAAACCTGGAGCATCACCTGCAGAGGGCAAGCTGCAGGGTGGTTGATTGATGTACACCAGCAGCCTGAGAAGCTCCTTAGGGGCCTATGATGGAAGGCTGTTTTACTTTGGTTGCATTTTTTAAGTTGCTGCTGTTTTGTTTTTGTTTGTTGTGTTTCCCCTTTCTTTGCTTCCCCCCCTTTTAACTGATTTTTCTACCTATGTTACTTCTTTTATTTCCTTTATTTTTCTATATTCTGTTTTGTGTTGTTTTTTTTTCTTTCCACCTCCTTTTGTTTGACATACAATTTTTCTTATTTTCATTTCTCTCTCTTTATTCTGTTTTCTTTCTTTTTTTATTTTTTCTCTTTCTTTTTCCTATTCTTCTCATCATTCTGGCCTTTAATTCATTCTATATATATATTTTGTTTCTCATTTCATTGTTTCTATTCCACTTTTTTTCTTATTCTTCTGTACTTCTTATGATTTCTTATTCATGTTTATTTATTTTCCTATGTTTTGTACAGTGCTTCTTCTGCTTTTTAAAATTATTATTAATATTATTCTTTTTCTCTTTTTATCTCTTTCTTTTTCTTTGGTCCTAAATTATTTTCAAATACAATGGAAGAACATAACAGCAGACTTGAACAGGCAGAGGAAATAATTAGCAATGTGGAAGACAGTGCAGTTGAAATCAGACAGATAGTAGAAGAGATAGATTTAAAAAAATAGAAAAAATCCAGCAAGGACTTAGGGACTTGAATGACAACACAAAATGCACAAACATACTCATTACAGGCATCCCAGAGGGAGAAGAGAAGGAAAAGGGGACAGAAAGCATGTTGGAGGAAATAATGGATGAAAAATTCCCAACTCTTTTGAGGGACATGGATGAACTTGTCCAGGAAGTGCAGCACATCTCAAACACTATAATCCTAATAGACATACCCCAAGACTTATACTGATCAAACTGTCCATAGCTCATGACAAAGAGAGAATACTGAAAGCAGCAAGAGAAATGAGATCCATCACATGTAAGGGAAGCTTGATAACAGTAAGGGCTGATTTCTCAACTGAGATCCATATTGGCAAGAAGGCAGTTGCATGATATAGTTAAGGTGCTAAAAGAAAAAAAAACTTCAAACCAAAAATTGACTAACCAACAAAACTGGCATTCAAAAAAGAGGAAGAGTTAATAATATTCACAGATGAACAGAAATTAAGAGAGTTTAACAAGAAACCTGCCCTTCAAGAAATACTAAAGGGGGTTCTGCAGGTCAAAAGGAAAAAAATAGGAGAGAGAGATTTGGAGGAGAGTGTAAGAACAACTAAAAAGATAAAAAGTGAAATAAGAACATAAGGCATACATAAACCTAAAGAAAATATGGCTAATGTAAGTAATTCCTTGACAGTAATAACAATGAATGTTAATGGATTAAAATCACCAGTCAAGAGACACAGATTGACAGAATGGATAAGGAAATATGACCCATCTATATGCTGTCACCAAAATCCCATGTTAGACCCAGGAATGCAAGGAGGCTGAAAATGAATAGTTGGAAAACAATATAACAAGCAAACAATAAGCAGAAAAGGGTGGGAGTACCTATACTAGTATTGGGCAAAATGGACTTTAAATGCAAAACTATTGTAAGAGAGAAAAAGGACATTATATGTTAATAAAAGGGGTAATCTATCAAGAAGACAGAACAAACATAAACATTTATGCACCTAACCAGGGCTCCTCAAAATTCATGAGGCAAACATTGAAAAAACTAAGTGGAGAAATAGATGCCTTTACAAATATAGTGTGGGGTTTTAATACAACATTATGACCATTAGACAGAATATCATGACAGAGAATAAATAAAGAAACAAAGACCTTGAATAATACTTTACAGCATCTGGATCTAATAGACATACACAGAACATTACACACAAATACAGTGGGATATACATTCTTCTCAAGAGTACATGGATCATTCTCCAGGATAGACCATATGCTAGACCACAGAACATCTCTCAATGAATTCAGAAAGATTGAAATTATGCAAAGTAATTTATCTGACCACAAAGGAATGAAGGTGGAAATCAGTAAGGGGCAGAGAAGCAGATTAGGCACAAAGATACAGAAATTAAGCAACACACTTTAGACAACCAGTGGGTAAAAGAGGAAATTGCAAAAGAAATCAGTAACTACCTTGAAATAAATGAAAATGACAACCCAATGTATCAAAACCTATGGGATGCAGCAAAAGCTGTATTGTGAGGGAGATTCATAACCATACATACCTATATTTAAAAAGAAGAAAGAGCTAAAATCAAAGACCTAAATGCACACCTGAAGGAATTAGAAAAAGAACAACAAAGTACCTCCAAAGATAGTAAAAAGAAGGAAATAACAAAGATGAGAGCTGACCTAAGTGAAATTGAAAATAATTTCTTATAAACAAAACCAAAAGCTGGTTCTTTGAGAAGATTAATAAAAATGACAAACCCTTAGCTATTCTAACAAACAAAAATAAGAGAAGAGGCAAATACATAAAATAAGAATTGAGGAAGGGCATATCACCACCGACCCCATAGAAATAAAGAGTATCCTAAAAGGATACTTTGAAAAATTATATGCCAACAAGATGGAGAGCTTAGAGGAAATGGACAAATTCCTAGAAACACACAAGCAGCCTACATTGACAAAAGAAAGTGAAGGGGTAGGGTATATGGGAACCCCCTAAATTTTTGACTTAACATTTATGTAATCTAAGGTGCCTTTAAAAATAAAGAAAAAAAAGCTAAAAAATAAAATATGTATTATATATATATCAAAAAAAGAAGCAACTGATGAACTCAACAGACTAATCACAAGCAATGAGATTGAGTTCATCATCAAAAATCTCCCAACTAAGAAGAGCCTAGAAACAGGTGGCTTCACAGGTGAATTGTACCAAAATTCTGGAAGGAACTAACACTAATCCTGCACAAACTTTTCCAAAATATAGAAGTGGAGGGAACATTGCCTAATTCATTCTATGGTACCAACATCACCCTAATACCAAAGCCAAAGTGCCATGAGAAAGGAAAATTATAGACCAATTAGTTAATGAACCTAAATGTTAAAATCCTTAACAAAATACTTGCTAATCATATTCAACAACAGATCAAATGAATTATACACTATAACCAAGTGGGTTTCATCCCTAAAATACAAGGATTGTTCAATATAAGAGGAACAAACAATGTAATACACCACATAAACAGATCAAAAGAAAAAATCATATGATCATCTCTTTTGATGCAGAAAAAGCATTCAACATAATACAGCATATTTTCCTGATAAAAACACTTCAAAAGATAGGAATAGAAGGAAACTTCCTCAACATGATAAAGGCTATATATGAAAAACCCACAGTTAATATCATATTATATGGTGAAATCCTAACAACTTTCCCTCTAAGATTTGGAACAAGGCAAGGATGTCCACTGTCACTGCTCTTATTTAACATTGTGCTGGAAGTACTTGCTTGAGCACTTAGGCAAATAAAATATATAAAATACATCCAACTTGGAAAGGAAGAAGTAAAATTTTCACTATTTGCAGATTACATGATTCTATACCTCAAAATCCCTGAGAAATCTACAACAAAGCTTCTGGAGCATAGAAATGAGCTCAGGAAAATGGCAAGCTATAAGATCAATATGCAAAAATCAGTATCATTTCTCTATACCAATAATGAGCACTCTGAGGAGGAACCAAGAAAAAATCCCATTTACAATAACAAATAAAAGAATAAAACACCTAGGAATAAATTTAATTAAAGATGCAAATTATTTGTATGCAGAAAATTACACAACACTGTTAAAGAAAATCAAAGAAGCCCTAAATATTTGGAAGAATATTCCTTGTTCATGGATAGGAAACTAAACATCATTTAGATATCTATCCTACCAAAAATGAGTTACAAATTTAACTCAATCCCATTAAAAATTACCACAGCATTTTTTACTGAATTGGAAAAACTAACCATGAAATTTATTTGGAAGGGCAAGGTCCTTGAATAACCAAAGACATATTGAAAAAGAAAAATGAAATCAGAGGAATCACACTACCTGACTTTAAAACATACTACAAAGCCACAGTGACAAAATTGCTGAAAAGTAAAAGATAAAAACAAATATTTCATTTTCCTATTAATTGTATATAGCTATTGTAATAGCTTCTTCTTTGAAGAAGCTTTAGATCACAGAAGGATTACAACTGGGACAGGGGAGGATCATTGGTGTAGTGTGTCAGGGATGGGGATACATGGGAGGAAGTTCACCTGAGCATAAGTATAAGGTATATAAAAATGTTCAAATGTTCACAGGGCATTGTCACAGTGTGTGGAGAATCACTCAATAAATGAGAGAATACTGAATTCCCATCCTGGAGTGCTCTGCCACACTCTCTAAGGGAACAGCAACAGTCCCCCAAGTACAGGGTCAGTAACTGGCGAAGGAGGACGATCCACTGATGGGCCCTTGATATTGATGACTAGCCTTATGAGTCTTGCTCTTGAAATTGAAACTTAGCCTTTTGTTATGGGGTGCCTAAGTGCTGCCTCCTGAGATCCTCCTTGTTGCTCAAATGTGGCCTCTCTCTAAGCCAAACTCAGCATACGAATGCATTACCTTCCTCCCAGCGTGGGACATGACTGAGGGAATGAGCATCCCTGGCACCAAAGGATTGCTACCAAGCACCAACTAGCAATGAGATTGGAAAAAGACCTTGAATAAAAGGGGGGAAAGGTAAAGACAAATGAGTTTATATGGCTAAGAGACTTCAAAATGAGTCGGGAGGTCATCCCAGAGGTAACACTTATGCACATCTCAGTAGGATCTCATAGAATTCCAAAGTGGATACCGTCCCAAATAATGGAGCTCCTGAGGACTCTGGAGACACCCAGGTCCTATGTCAGGGCAGGTAGCTCTGGAGTTTGGTGCCTTGCCAGTGGGCCCTACTTTGGAGTTTGTGCTCCTGAGAGTGACAGAGTTGGACTCAACTATGTCTTCCCTGCACAAGGTTCATCTGTCCCTTCTATTAAACTGATATTTGGTGCTGGAGTTTGTAGGTGTACATCCAGAGACTTGAGTCTTTGGACTATCCATGTGCCAGCTGGGCCTAGAACCTCGGTGGAGCAGCAACTCCTACTCTACAGCTCAATGGACTCACCCAGGACAACTGGAGGGGAGATGGTGATGGACAACAGCCACCCCAGGTAATGGAGAGAGTCTGCAGCTGCAGGCAGGATAATCTCATCCATCTTCCCCATGGGATATAAGTCCACTCTGAATTGGAGGTGGAGTAGACATCACCATCTCAGACTCCTCAGGATGGGAGGGAAGAGCTATGGACTAAAGTGAACTTACTGGTATTCTACTATAGACATATTGTGATTCAAGCAATGAAAGAAATTACAACATTGATGTGGAGCCAGGTGCTACTGGAGGCTCTGGGGGCAGGGAGAGGGAAAAGTAGTTGTAATACAGGGGCTTTTTCAGGACTTGGGAATTGTCCTGAGTGGCATTGCAATGACAGATAAAAGCCATTTTATATCATCATATAACATGCAGAACTGTGTGGGAGAGAGTGTGGTCTACAATGTGAACTATGGTGCATGCTTAATGGCAAAGCCCCAGGATGTGTTTATCAATTGTAATTAATTTGCCACACAAATGGTGGATGTTTATGTGAGAGGTTGTGGGAGGTGTGGGAGGTGGGGCATATGGGAATCCCTATATTTTTTGTGTAGCATTTATGTAATCTAAGTATCTTTTAAAATTTTTAAATATTAAAAAAAAAATAAAACTGCATGGTAAAGAAAGAAACAAAAACAAAAAAATAGGCCACCCCCCCAAACAAAACAAAAAACCACACCAATACTGCATGATATTGGCACAAGGGTAGACATACTGACCAATAGAGCTGAATTGAGAGTTCTCATATAGATCCTTGAATATACAGTCAATGGATTTTTGACAAGGGCACCAAGTCTACTCTACTGGGAGAGAATGGCCTGTTCAACAAATGGTGCTTGGAGAAATGGATATTTATATCCAAAAGACTGAGGAAAGAACACCATCTCATACCTTATACAAAAATTAACTCATGATGGATCAAAGATCTAAATATAAGCACCAAGATCATAAAGATCTTTGAAAATAACGTAGAGAAGCTTCTACAAGGTCTTTTAGCAGGAAATGGCTTCATGAACTTTACACCCAAAGCACAAGCAATAAAAGAAAAAATAGATAAATGAGACCTCCTCAAAATCAAAAACTTTTGCACCTCAATGGAGTTTGTCAAGAAAGTGAAAAGGCAGCCTACTCAATGGGAGAAAATATTTGGTAACCATCTATCTGATAGGGGTCTAATATCCAGCTTATATTAAGAAATCCTACACCTTGAAAATAAAAAGGGCAAACAACCCATTTAAAAAATGGTCAAGTGTTTTGAACAGACATTTCTCCAAAGAAGAAATATAAATGGCTAAAAAGCATATGAAAAGATGCTAAACATCATTAGCTATTATGGAAATGCAAATCAAAACTACAATGAGATATCATTTTACACCCATTAGACATTAGGCTATTAAAGAACAGAGGACTACAAGTGTTTGAGAGGATGTGGAGGAATGGGAACCCTTATACACTGCTGGTGGGAATGCAGAATGGTGCAACCATTGTGGAGGACAGTCTGGTGGATCCTCAGGAAGCTAACTCCAGAACTGTCATATGATCCAGCAATCCCACTACTGGGTATATATCCAGAAAAATTGAAAGCAGGGACACAAAAAGATATATGCATGTCAATGTTCATAGCAGCATTATTCACTATTGCCAAAAGTTAGAAACAACACAAATATCCATCAACAGGTAAATGGATAATCAAACTCTACTATTTACATACAATGGACTATTTCTCAGCTGTAATGCAGTATGAACACATGGGATAACATGGATGAATTTTGAAGACCTTATCTTGAGTGAAGCAACCTAGGCACTGAAGGACAAATATTACATGACCTCCATGATATGAATTAAGCAAATTTAGCAGACTGACAAAGCTAGAGTGTGGAAAAAGGGTTTACAAGAGACAGAAAGAGAGTAAAGTGTTGTGAGCCAATGCCCATATGGGCAAAATCTATGGTAAGGTGGAAGGGTGTATATGTGCAGTGGATGGGCATGACCATGGTGCATTGATGTTATTGGTTTCAGTGGTGCTGTCGGTGAGAGGGGTGGGTCGGGGGTGAGTTGCACTGTCCATGGACCTGGCGGTAAGGTCCAGGTAAGAAGTAGATGAACTCCAGGGATTTGCATGTGTGTGGCTATAATTACAACATTGGGAATGTTCTTTTGGCAAATACAGCAGGGGAGGGTTATTGGTGTAGAGTTTTGGATGTGGGGGGCATGCAGGAAAGGGTGCACCTGGGGCAGGTTTATAGGGAGTATGTGATTGTTCATCCTCTCGGAGTGTATTGTATCAGTGGGTGGAGACCCACATAATGAACTCCACATGAACATCTTGTGGAGTCTTGCTATGTTCTCAAATAGAGGGGCAGGAGTCTCTTGAGAGCATAGGCAGTGCCTAATAAGGGCAGTTGCCCCAGTATGTCAAGCCCTCAGTGTTGTAAGAAACTATGAATCTTGTTCTTCAAGGAATAAAGCTTGGTGGTTGGCATGGGTCCTGAGAAGAGGATGTGGGAGGAATAGAATAAATAGAACATGGGGCATTTTTAGGGCATTTGAAATGTTCTACATAATCTTGCAATGATGGATACAGGACATGTTAAATTTTGTCAAAATGTATAGAAGTGTATGGTCCAAAATGTAAACCATAATGTAAATCATTGACCATGGTTAGTAGCAATGCTTCAATATTTATACATCTATTGTAACAAATGTACCATCCACATGTAAATAGTTATTAATAGGCAAAAGGGGAAAAGTGGGAGGATACCAGGTATATGAGAAGCCCCTATAGTCTGTTCATGGCTTTTCTGTAACCTAAAGCGTCTTTGAATATAAAGTGGGAAAAATAAGACACTTGGGGGATGAATGGAAGAGGATGTCACTGTACATACAAGAAAACGGGTCTTACAGTGATGAAAGACATAATGCTAAATTTTAAAAATTTAATTTAATTTTTATTATTTCAATTATATTTTATTTGTTGTTTTAAAACTATCATTATTGTTTCATTTTCTTATTAATTTTATTCAGTTTCTTTGTTGGCTTCATTTTTGAAGAAGTTTTGGAACACAGAAGTGTTACAACTGTGGAAGGGTAGAATCAATGGTGTGGGGTATCAGTGATGGGGATGCATGAGAGTAGGTTCACCTGAGGCATGCATATAAAGCATATGAATGAGTTCAAGTGTTCAGGGGCATTGTCATGGTGGGTGGAGATCCACACAATAACCGATAGAATATCCAATTCCCATCCTGGGGAGTTCTGCCACATTCTCTAATAAGATAGCAAGAATCCCACAAGTACAGGGGCAGTGACTAGTGAAGGAAGATGGACCACTGATGGGACCTTGGCATTGATGGCTGTACTTATGAAACTTTTCTTTTGAAATGGAAACTTAGCCTAGTATTATAGGTTTCCCAAGACTTACCGCCTGAGAACCTCCTTGTTGCTCAAATGAGGCCCCTTTCTAAGCCAAACTCAGCATATAAATGCATTACCTGCCCCCCTTCTGGGACATGGCTCCCAGGAATAAGTCTCACTGGCACCAAGGGATTACTGCCAAGCACCAACTAGCAATGCAACTAGAAAAAGACCTTGACTAAAAGGGGAAAAGGATAAATAAAAATGAAATTTTATGCCTAAGAGATTTCAAAGTGTGTTGGGAGCTCATTCCAGAGGTTACACTTATGCATGTCTCAGTAGGATCTCATTGACTGCCACAATAAATTTTACCTTATATAGCAGGGTTCCTGAGGACTCTGGAGACATCCAGACACTATAGACAGGGCTGACAGTTCAGGAGTTTGGTGCCTTTCCAGTGAGCCTTATTTTGGAATTTATGATCCCAGTGTGACAGAGTTGGATTCAGGTGTGGTTTCCTGACACATGGCTCTTCTGCCCCTTCTATTTGAACCTATAATTAGTACTAGAGTTGATAGATTTATGTCCAAGAGACAAATCTTTGGGCTTTTCATGTGCCAGCTGGGCCCTGAATCTCAATAGAGTTGCAACACCTACTCTCCAGTTCATTGGACTCACCCAGGACAATGAACAAAGAAATCATGATGGACAATGACCATCTCAAGGAACAGAGATAGTCTCCAGCAGCCCCATGGGGTTTAGGCCCCCTCTCAATTAGATGTAGAGTTGCCATCACTATCCCAGAATCCTCAGGATTGGGGGATGAACAATGTACTAGAGTAGACTTACTATTATTTTACTACAGACTTATTGTTATTCTAGCAATGGAAGAACTTTTAGCATTGTACCATTGATGTGGAAGCTGTGGTCACTGGAGATTCTGAGGGGAGGGTGAGGGGGAAAATAGGTGTAATATGGGGACTTTTTCAGGATATTTGAATTATCCTGATTGATGCTTCAATGACTAATATAGGCCATTATATATCTTGTCATAACTTACAAAATTGTGTGGAAGAGAAATTAAACTATAATGTAAGATATAATCCACATTTAGTGGCAATGCTCCAATATGTGCTCTTCAATTGTAACAAATATACCTCACTAATGAAATATATTGTTGGTATGAGAAAGTGTGGAAGGAGTACAGAGTGGGGCATATGGGAATCCCCTACATTTTTAATGTAATATTTATGTATTCTATGTATATTTAAAAAAATAAAAGAAAAATGATGCAAATATGAAACTAATCATCCCCCATCCTCACCATGTTTTAATAAAGAAAAACATAAAATGATTTCATCATCTAAATTGTTTAAAATGTTTTATATGACTGACTCTCAGGCTACATTAAAAAATATTCAACAATATGTTATTTTTCAGTAAAGACACTCAATGCAAAAAGACAGAGCATGGTTGTAAATGAATATTGCTAACTGGTGTAACAATAGTGATATTAAAAATAGTATTTTAGGGAAGAAGATATAGCTCAGTGACTGAGTGCCTGCTTCTCATATTCAAGTTCCTGGGTTCAATCCTCAGTACCTCCTATAAAAATAGTATTTAATATCAAAATCATTTAAAGGGACGTTGATAATTCATTCTTTAAAAGCTACAATCAACCAAGAATGAATTCATAAGTATTTGAGAGCAGCATCAAAATGTACATAGTGGAGCAGGTGTAGTTCAGTGGTTGAGGGAAAGCTCAACATGTAGAGATCCTTGATTCAATCTCAGGTATCTTCTAAAAATTGCACAAATTAAACTTATAGTATTATCAGAAGAAATTGCAAAATCCATAGTCACGGTGAAAGATTTTTATTATTACCAGATAAAAAGGAAATATCTTTTATATAGCATTTAAGTATGGTTTACAATCTTTATCTAATATAAACATAAAATCCACCAATAAAAATACATATCCTCTTCAACTAAACAGGGAACATTTACAAAACTAAAGCACTGTATGAGTTCACTAAAAAGTCTCAACTAATTGAAAATAATTGATAATCACAAATGATTGTACCATTATGTAAATTATGGTACAAAAATATTATGGCATACTTTGATATAAAAATGTTGTAGAGAGCTACAATTTCAGGTAATGATTTATCTCTGCATATTTTCAAGAAATGACTGGGCAGGACAATGTCACAGGCAAGGTGATTTTATTTATAGCTACCCTGGTAAGGGAGAGACGATAGAACTCAATTGGGAGGAAGGAAGGGAGAGGTTGAGTTTTATAATCAGGGTAAGGGCAGTGGGAAACTACCACCAGGATATCTGGTCAAAGAAGGGAAGGAGGGTAAGTGTGAGGTTAATAACTTGGAATAGCTAGTATCTGAAGGTGTCTCCCCTGCTTTGATTTCTTGCAATACTAATTTGTTTTCTTGGCAGTCCTACAGTTGCAAGAGAAGTTTAAAGTTAGTCAGGGAGTGGGAGGGAGCAGGTAAAGTCCCACAGGAGCATGCCAGGCAGCATGGTCAAGGCAAAGAATAATAATTTTGGTCAACACTAATCTGAAAAATTTACTCAAAATATATTAAAGACAAATTTTACTTTAGTATCAGACATTTATCATGGAATGGAATATAAAACTATATTTCTACTTAAGATTTTGTGCCCACATAATATATTTTCATGACTGCTGCAGAAAAAAACACATAGTAGTTTCATTGGAGAGGGGGAGTTTGAAATTTTTAGGATATTGTATAGATCGATATTTATTTATAGAAATTGGTTAGAAAATGACTGAATCCCAATGACTGAGGTGTGTTTCCTATTAATAGTACATGTATATGTAAACTGCTGATATTGAGCTCTATGAATTTGATACTTGATACTCTTAATTTGCTTCAAGTTTTGGTTATTGGACCGGTATCACCAGAAAGGATAATTAAAACTGTAATAGAAGATAGATTTATTATACTTGCTACTATGGGAGTATCTCATTTAAAAATAGAAGAACAGTAAGACAAGGTAATCTCTTCTCCTCCAGAAAAATAGCTAGAGGACAGGCTGAAATAGCCCCAAAAAAGATCTTCTAGGGTTTAGGAAAGCAGGTGAAGGCTGGACACCACCCAGAGGAGACAGGGACAAAGGAGGGAAATCGCTACAACGGAACCATGAGTTGCTGCTGCTGCTGGCACCCTCCTTCACAATAAAGACACTTCAGAATTCTTGGCCCTCTGGGCCTGTGCCTACAGACAAAGGGGGCTCCAGAGATCTACCATCCCAAGAGTGGGGAGAGAGAGGGACACAGCCTAAGGTGGACTCAGCTTCTGACACACAAATTTGGTCTGCTGTGTCCCATGAGCCCTTCCGGGCCAGGTGAGACCGCACTGTGGTTTGCCCTGGGAGGCTGCAAAGGACTGGAGAAATCCAACCCTCACAATCTACCTCTGTTCTAGCTGGGAATAATTGTTGAGGATGCCCCAGGAAAGAGAAGAGACAGGGACACAGCCTAAGGCTGACTCAGTTTTTGACACACACATTTGGTCTGCTGTATCCCAAGAGCCCTTCCAGGCTGGGTGGCCTTGGATCCTGCAAGGGACTAAAGATATATAACCCTCCCAATCTCCTCCTCTACTCAGAGGGGAGTGGAAGTATGTCCTAGCTGGGAAAAGGGAGAGGTCCGCCAGAGAAGTTTGAATTACAAGTCTCCTAGCCTCCAGACAGGAAGCTCTATCACTTCTATCTGGTCTGTGTTGCAACAAATACACTCTGACCAGGCATTGAACTGAGAGTTGCCAAAGAGCCCCATTTTCTGGCAGATCAAGGAAGTGCATGCCAGAAAATTAAAAATAAGTAGGAGAGGCTTTTTCCAGCCTCTACACTCTCCTTGCCCAAGGCCCTAGGAAATGATTATACAACCAATTACTGGGTCCAGTGCCCAGTTTTGAGCAACCAGCAGGAAAATCCTAACAATTCAGGTTGAGCCAAAAATTAAAGAGCAGTGGTAACTCACAGCCTTCTGCCTCTAAATTCCTACAAGAGGGAAAGAAATTGAGCATCTGAGTAAACTACATCCTAATCAGATGCCTAGATATCAGCAAAAAATTATGAGC
Source organism: Cabassous unicinctus (assembly GCA_029593785.1). NCBI lineage: Eukaryota > Metazoa > Chordata > Mammalia > Cingulata > Chlamyphoridae > Cabassous > Cabassous unicinctus. Next base: position 40,625 of record JAQZBX010002118.1, read on the forward strand.
CATACTAAGAAAATAGAAGATATGGCCCAAGAAAAGGAATACATCAAAGACCCAGAAGAGATGCAGAATTTGAGAGAACTGGTCAGTGAGATGTGCACAAATTTCCAAAATCAAATTAATGAGTTGAAAGACAACATAGTTAAGGAGATAAATAACATCAAGAAGACATTGAGCAAATGCAAAGAAGAATTTGAAACCCTGAACAGAAAAGTAACAGAACTCATGGGAATGAAAACACAATAGGTGAGATAAAAAACACATTTGAGGCATATAACAGCCGACTTGAAATGATAGAAGAAAGAATAAGTGATACTGAAGACAGAACAGCTAAAATTGAAGACAGAAAAGAACAGAGAGACAAAAGAATGGAAAAAATTGAGCAGGGGTTCAGAGAGTTGAATGACAACACAAATGCAACAACATACATGTCATGGGAGTTCCAGAAGGAGAAGAAAAGGGAAAAGGGGTAGAAAGAATATTTGAGGAAATAATAGCTGAAAATTTATTCTACCAAGCATTTAGAAAAGAATTAATACCAATCCTGTTTAAACTTTTCCAAAAAATTGAAGAGGAGGGAAAATTACCCAACACATTTTATGAAGCCAATATCACCCTAATACCAAAGCCAGATAAAGATACTACAAGAAAAGAAAATTATACACCAATCTCTCTAATGAACAAAGATGCAAAAATTCTTGACAAAATACTTGCAAATTGAATCCAACAGCATATCAAAAGACTTATATATCATGACCAAGTGGGATTTATTCCTGGTATGCAACGTTGGTTCAACATAAGAAAATCAATCAAAATAATACACCACATCAACAAATTGAAGGGGAAAAAACCACAAGATCATCTCAATTGATGCAGAAAAGGCATTCAACAAAATCCAGCATCCTTTTTTGATAAAAGCACAGCAAAAGATAGGAATAGAAGGAAAATTCCTCAATATGATAAAAAGGAATATATGAAAAACCACAGCCAATGTCATACTCCATGGGGAAAGATTGAAATCTTTCCCTCTAAGATCAGGAACAAGACAAGGATGCCCACTGCCACCATTGTTATTCAATATTGTACTAGAAGTTCTAGCTAAGGTAATTAGAAAAGAAAAAAAAAATTGAAGGTATCCAAATAGAAAAAGAGGAAGTCAAACTCTCACTGTTTGCAGATGACATGATCCTGTACTTAGAAAATCCTGAAGTACCCACAACAATGCTACCTTGAGCTAATAAATGAGTTTAGCAAAGTGGCAGGATACAAGATCAACACACTAAGATCAGTAATGTTTTTGTACACTAGTACTGAACAATCTGAGGAGACAATAAGGGGAAAAATTCCATTTTCAATAGCAACAAAAAGACTCAAATACCTAGGAGTTAATTTAACCAAAGAAGTACAGGACCT
>JAQZBX010002118.1:42134-75152 GCA_029593785.1 Cabassous unicinctus
TTAGAGAAGGCCATCACCAAATTAATTGGGGGGGGGGGGATGCACCCGAATAGCCAAATCATACTAAAAAAGAACACCATGGGAGGAATTTCACTGCCTGACCTTGAAACATATTACAAAGCTACAGTAGTCAAAACAGCATGGTACTGGCATAAAGATAGACACATTGATCAGTGGAATAGAATTGAGACCTCAGAAATAAACCCTCACTTATACAGTCAGCTGGTCTTTGACAAATATACCAAGTCCATGTTGACTGGACAAAACAGTCTCTTCAACAAATGGTGTTGGGAGAACTGGATATCTATAACCAAAAGAATGAAAGAGGACCCCTATCCCACCCCCTATACAAGAATCAACTCAAAAGGTATCAAAGATCTAAATATAAAAGGCAGGACCATAAAACTACTAGCAGAAAATATAGGGAAACATCTTAAAGACCTTGTGGTAGGTGGTAGTTTCTTGGACCTTACACTCAAAGTACATGCAACAAAAGAAAAAATAGATAAACGTGACTTCCTCAAAATTAAACACTTTTGCACTTCACAGGGCTTTGTCAAAAGGGTGAAAATGCAGCCAAATCAATGGGAAAAGTATTTGGAAATCACATATCTGATAAGGATTTAATATCTGGGATGTATAAGAGAGGTTACAACTCAACAGTAAAAAGACAAATGACCCAATTTTAAAATGGGCAAAAGAAATGAATAGACATTTGTCCAAAGAAGAAATACAAATGGCATAAAAACACATGAAGAAATGCTCAACATCACTAATGATTAGGGAAATGCAAATCAAAACTACAATGAGATATCATTTCACACCTATCAGAATGGCCACTATTAAAAAGACAGAGAACTACAAGTGTTGGAGAGGATGTGAAGAGATAGGAACACTCATTCACTGTTGGTGGGAATGCAAAATGATACAGCCACTGTGGAGGACTGTTTGGCAGTTCCTAAAGAAGTTGAATATTGACTTGCCATGTGACTCGGCAATATCACTACTCGGTATATACCCAGAAGAACTGACAGTAGTGACACGAACAGACATCTGCACACTGATGTTCATAGCAACATAATTCACAATTACCAAAAGATGGTAATGGATGAATGGATAAACAAACAGTGGCCTATTCACACGATGGAATATTATGCACCTATAAGAAGAAATGAAGTCATAATAAGTATATGACAACATGAATGAACCTGGAGGACATTATGTTGAGCAAAGCAAGCCTGACAAAAAAGAACAAATACTGTATGATTGCATTACTATGAACCAAATATATTGTGTAAAATATTGTTTGATAAAAAAAATCATATGTATACAGTACATTTAATTGAGAAATGTATGTATTTATTCATCTGTTTACTTTTTAGTTTTTAATTGTTTATATATTCAATTATTAAATGTACAAAATAAAGTTAAAAAAATAGAAGCACTCATAAAAAATGAGTTGTATTATTCAGTTCCCTCAAATATTTGTTTAAATGTCACATCTGATATTTTTCACTATTTCCTAAATAAGCAGTTGTTTTCTTTAAAGAACTCATATTTACTTAGTTAATTCAATACATATTTAGAAGATAATCCACTCTCCTCTGTTCTATGATATAGCTATAGGCTCACATGGTTCTCTGTTTGAGAAATCTAAATTTTTAAGCAGTGTTATTGAGAAATATTCACATTCCACACAATCCTTGCAAGGTTTGCACTTAATGTCTTGTTGCATAATCACAGAATAATCACAGTCAATTTCAGTACATTTTCTTTACTCCAAAAAGAATAATCATATATCCCTAAAGAGTCACCTCTCAATTCCTATATTCTTCCCCAATTCTACATAACTACTAATCTAATTCTGTCTCTGTAGATTCATTTATATTTTAAAATATTAAAATAATTTTGTAAGTATTGTCCACAGTTTAAATTAGGTGTATTTTTCCCCATGTACACCCTCATTAATAACACCTTGAAATAGTGATGTACATTTGTTATAGCTCATGAAATGACATTCCTTTACTTGTATTATTCACCACAGATGTCATACCCCACAGGGTTCACTATGTTTTATAGTCCCATGTTTTAGCCTCTAGTTTTCCTTCTAGTAACATGCACAACCCAAAACTTCCCTCTTTAACCTCATTCACAGATCATTCAGTGCTGTGAATTATGCTGACACTAATGTGCTACCATCACCTCTATCCATTTTCAAGCATTTAAATTCAAGTTAAGTAGAAGTTCTGCACAAATTAAGCATTAGATCCCCATCTTCTACCTACATTGTCTCTCTTGGTAATCTATATTCTAGATTCTATTTCTGTGACTTTGCTTATTATACTTCATATTTGTGAGATCATAAAATATTTATCCTTTTGCATATGGCTTTATTTCATCCAACATAATTTCTTCCAGGTTTTGATGATTAGGCTAATGTGTCAACTTGGCCTGGTAATTGTGCCCACATTCCTCATTTGGGTGTGCTACTCCAGCTCCTTTACCAAGTGACCAGAAAACTGCTAGTTTTGATTGGAGACTGGAACAAAAGGAAGCTCTGTGACAGGCCCAGGCAGCTGCGCAAGCTGCACTACCACTTGGGCCATATGATCCAGCAGATTCAATGGTGCTGGAAGTTTCAGTGGCAAATAGAGATGCTATCTGGAGCCTTCCATAAGCCCCTATAGGAGAATCACAATGCAGACCCTTAGGATTTTGGGGCAAAGCCCTGCCATCCTCTGTAGATAACTACTCTCCTTTTGAGAAACAGCTTTTTGCCTGCTCCTGGGCTTTAGTAAAGACTGAATGTTTAACCATGGGCCATCAAGTTACCATGAGACCTGAGTTGCCTTTCATGAGCTGGGTATTGTCTGACCCACAAACCATAAAGTTGGGCATGCACAGAGGCATTCCATAATAAAGTGGAAGTGGTATATATGAAAAAGGGCTTGAGTGGGTCCTGAAGGCACAAGTAAGTTACATGAGAAAGTAGCCTAAATGTCTGTGGTCACCATCCTGCCATGTTACCTTCTCTTTCCCAGCCCACAGCTTTGGCATCCTGGGGACTCCATACAATCAGTTGATGGAGGAATAGAAAACTCAGGCCTGGTTTACAGATGGTTCTGCATGAAATGCAGACACATAGACAGCTGTAGCACTGCAGCCCTTTTCTTGGACATCCCTGAAGGATAGTGGTGAGGGCAAATCCTCCTAGTGGGCACAACTTCAAGCAGTGCACATGGTTGTTCATTTTGCTTGGAAGAAGAAATGGCCAGAGGTGCCTTTGTACACTGATTCATGGGCTGTTGCCAATGGTTTGACTGGATGGTCAGGAACTTGGAAGGAACATGATTGGAAAATTGGTGACAAAGAGGTCTGGGGAAGAGGTATGTGGATAGACCTTTCTCAAAGGGCAAAAACATGAAAATATTTGGGCTCACCAGGGGGTGACTTCAGCAGAGGAAGATTTTAATAATCAAGTGAATTAGATGACCTGCTCTGTGGCTAACATTCAGTTTCTTTCCCCAGCCACTCTTGTCATTGCCCAATGGGCTCATGAACAAAATGACCACAGAGGTAGGGTTGGAGGTTATGCATGGGCTCAGCAACATGGACTTCCCCTAACCAAAGTTGACTCAGCTACAGCCTCTGCTGAGTGCCTAATCTGCCAGCAGCAGAGACCCACAGTCAGCCCCTGATATGGCACCATTCCCTGAGGTGATCAGCCTGATACCTGGTGGCAGGTTGATTACATTGGACCACTTCCACCATGGAAGGGGGAGAGATTTGTTTTATTTATTTTTTTATTATTAATTATTTTATTTTTTTAAAAGTTACTTAGATTACATAAATGTTACACAAAAAATATAGGGATTCCCATATGCCCCACCTCCCACACCTCCCACAACCTCCCACATAAACATCAATCATTAGTGTGGCACATCACCTGCAATGGATATACACATCCTGGGGCTTTGCCATTAAGCATGGACCATAGTTCACATTATAGACCAAACTCTCTCCCACACAGTTCTGCATGTTATATGATGATATAAAATGGCCTTTATCTGTCATTGCAATGTCATTCAGGATAATTCCCAAGTCCCCAAAAAACCCCTGTATTACAACTGCTTTTCCCTCTCCCTACCCCCAGAGTGTCCAGTAGCCACTGGCTCCACAATAATGTTGTAATTTCATCCATTGCTTGAATCACAATATGTCTATAATAGAATACCAGTAATTCTGTGCTTTTTAATCTCCAAAAATGTCTTTCTAAGTATGACTAAAGTTTTGATGAAGTATTGCACTTCCCAAACTCATCAAATATGTAATACATTATTTTGTAACTCCATTATCAATACCAGCAAATTCTCTCATGAAATTGGAATATTAGCAGTGTTTCCCCTAAGAGTTGCTTCTAAATCTACATGAAAATTGACTTCATTTTGATTAATTATTGTCTGATTACTAAGAAACATTTGATGTAATTATATAGAGAGGAAGTGAGCTTTTGGCAATTAATATTATTATTAAATATTTATTAATTTCAACACTGATTTTTACTTTCTTCTCTCATGTATCTTTTAATAAAATAAAGCCCAATATACTAAAATAATAAAGCAAATTTCAGAAACATTGTTATACTAAATAGAACAATACACCTGCTGTGTCTATGAATTAGGTGACATTGACAAACATGACTGAAGAAACTCCACCATGTTTTTTCTTATGAGGACTCAAAACTTCCCACTCATCAGCTGGTGCATGCACCTGGAATGAAATTATTTATGGGACACTAGCCAACATAGAATGCATTAAATTTTTGGTTTTACAAAAGGCTAATATTGCATAAGTCAAGGTATATCATAAATATTTAGTGATAAAATCAGGATGTTACAGAAAATACAGTATAATAAAAAGTAGATATACATGTAAAATGCATTATATAGTAAAAATAATTGGAAGTAAATATATGTCAGGATTAACATTTATGAATGATTTCATTTTCTTCTTTGATTTTGTTGCATTCTAATTTCAGTGTAATGAACTGGTTTTACTTCCAGGCAAGTGTCATACTTTTAAATATAAAAATGTTTCATTGTGAAAAATGTGCTCTTACATCCCTGATGGTTAATGTCCTGGCCTTTCAGCCACAGTGTAATTAAGTATTTTTCTAGAAATAGCTTCTCTGTTACCTAATCAAAAAATTAATGCATCATAAAGGAATATAAAAAAATGTGTTCAAATATTATGGCTTCAAAGGAGATGAAACTCTCTGGTTCAAATCTAATTGGATGAATTTATTCTTTACTTTCATACTTGGAAGCAAGTCAAGGAATCTCCCTTGAAATTGTTCCCAGGGATGAATGGATTTCATTACCAACAACCCTCAATATGAGAGATGTTGTGCCATTATCAGGGTAAAATGCAAGGTATACACTGCTTTGCTTGTGTTCACAGTAGCTGCCTGAAAGACTTATGAGGTGTAATTTCCAGGTGAACTTTCTATTTGATCATGACATGAATACAAATCTGTGTTGATGTAATTTAACTCAGAATAAAACAAAAAATGCATGCAGAAATGTTTAAAATTAATTTATCTCAATGGAGGCAATATCACAGAAATGTTAGGTGCCCTAAATAGTTTATATATTTTATTTGTGAAACAATTGTGAGGTTGACAAATTTCTTGAGAGAAATAATACCAGAAAAAGTTTTTTCAAAAACTTTGGCTCATGGTACGTATTATTCTCAAAATTAGAACTTTAGTTTAGATCAGATAAAATGTGGGTATTATTAGAGGAATAGACATATACATATGACATCATTTAGGCTTTAGTTAAGTAATGCTAAGATTTGTGGAATGGAAATATAGAATTCATGGAAGGAGAGTTCATGTGCAAACATTGCACACGTTTGAAAATATAATTTATGGAAGAATTTTTATTTTAAATTTCAAGTAAAAATAACAACATATCTTCTAAATATTAATGCTAATAGATATTCTGTAATATTTAATAAACCCTAGTAAAGTCCCCTAAGGTTTAGTTTCTGATCTGTTACTTGTATTAAATAACATTGGGTACAATAGAATAGTAAATGATGAATTGTAGGACTCTATCATTGTTTATTATGTAACTAGCTTTTTTGTTGAACTGAACTTAAATATAAAAAGGAATGTAGTATTATGAGTATGCTCTCTGGACTCAATTTATCTTGGCAGAACTTCATTGCCAACAATTAATGGTTCTAATACTGGATAATTTACTTAAATTCTGTGCCCTTTCTAATCATCTAAAAATATATACAATATTAATACATGTATAATATTTGCATCTACATAAATATGTTGATAAAGGGAAGTATTTATAACACTGCCAGGTTCATTCTAATTAATCAGCATATATGAGATTCTATTATATAATATCCAAATGATGATATATAACTTATTTACATTTGGGAGTCAAACTAATATTATTTCCAATATTTTACAATCAACTCTTCATTCTAAGTTTCTAAAAACACTCAACTAGTTTAAAGACAAGCCAGATCATTCACACACACACACACACACACACATTTTGAAGTTATTCATATTAAGTATTAACTTTGGTTTCTCAACAGTTTAGAGCAATTGGACAAGATGGGTAGTAGGAATATTACAAATGTGCCTGACTTCATTCTTATGGGGTTGACAGAATCTGAAGAGATCCAGCAGGTCCTCTTTATGCTGTTTCTCCTGATATACCTGATTACCCTGCTGGGGAATGCAGGGGTGATACTGATAATTCACCTGGAATGCCACTTCACACCCCTATGTATTTTTTTCTCAGTCATGTGTCATTCTTTGATCTCAGTTATTCATCAGTCTTCACACCTAAAACCTTAGAGAAACTACTGACTTCCAACAAGTATATTTCATTCATTCTCTGCTTCACTCAGATGTATTTTTTTGTCTTCTTGGCTGCCAATGAATGTTTCCTTCTCTCTTCAATGGCTTATGACCACTATCTGCAATCCTCTTCACTACCCAGTCATTATGTCCACCAGACTCTGTTGCACCCTTATCGCTGGGTCCTACATGATTGGCTTTACTGAATCATTAGTTGTTGTTCTTGATTTTTTTTTTTTTAAAGAACAAATATGTATGTATAAACCTTTTTTTTTACTGGGAGGTCCCGGAAATTGAACCCAGGTCCCTCCATATGGGAAACAGATGCCCAATCGTTTGAGCCACATCCATCCTCTAGTTGTTGTTCTTTACATGAACAGTTTGCATTTCTGCAAATCCAATGTTATCTATCACTTTTTCTGTGACACAATCCCAATTTTTGCCCTGTCCTGCACCGACACTCATGACACTGAAATCATGATAGCCGTTTTCACTAGCTCCACTCTAATGTTGTTTCTTGTCACAATCTCTGTGTCTTATGGTTCCATTCTGTCTACTATTCTGAAAATTAATTCCACTTCAGGAAAGCGCAAAGCTTTCTGTACTTGTGCCTCCCACCTCCTGGGAGTCACCATCTTTTACAGCACCATGATTTTTATTAATTTAAAACCAAAGAAGTCCTACTTCTTGGGAAAGGATCAAGTTTCCTCTGTGTTTTATACTGTGGTGATTTCCATGCTGAATCCACCCATTTACAGCCTTAGGAACAAAGAGGTGAAAAATGCTTTCATTAGAGTCATGCAGAAGAGATAGATAACGCTCCAGGCAATTGAAATGACAGTCACACTAAGTTCATCTTTTCTTTCTTTTCTATTCGGTATTTACTTGGTGTCTCTCTAAACACCATAAAATCCTTTAGTTTGCATTTCTTTCAAACCATCCTCTACTTGACCACACAGGATCTGGACCATTGCCAAGAGTACGTTTTAAGTAACATACATTGTAATTGGAAGTCATGAAATATGTGTTAAATACATGGTCTGAATATATGTGTTTAAAGGCAAAGAATGCAATAAAACTGTGGTGTTATCTTTCAAACTATAACATTAAATCCCCATGCATGTCCAAATTCACAGAATTCTAATATGGAGAGCATTTTCGTAGTCATTCCACTTATTCTTTAGCGAAGAAATATAGCTACTTGAAACTGGACATTCCAGGGTTTAAATTCCAGTTCTGCCAGCTTTTATTAGCTGTATGACACTGAGTAAGGTAGTGAAACTTTAAATATCATTTTCTTCAACTATATAAGGAAAATAATATTTCTAAGTCAATTTAGTTATTTTAAAGATTAAATCAGATGAGGAATGGAAAGAATTTAATGCAGGACTAATAACTCATGGCCATCATCATCAAAAAACTTGCATTATTGCAAAATTTTTAATACTCAGTGGCTTTTGGGAAGAAAATATTAACTGATTTTATAACTATTTTTAGTTGATCTTACGGATTAACAAACAACTGAAAAAGAATACAGTACTTCAAATATTTGGTCTTATACCAAGTAAAATGTTGTGATAAAATTAAGTTATTTTAAAAGTATATGCTAACATGAAGAAAATTTGGAAAATATATTCAAATGTTAAAGAAAAAGAAATATGCTAACCATTATTGATGGACTAATCTTACAAATGGGTATGTATGTACTACTTAAATACACAAATTTTTTGTCATTTACTATTTCTTGTTTGCAGCTTTCGCTTTCCAATTATCACTATAACCTTTGGTAATTCCTTTGTCATTCACTTAAACTTGGGAGATGAGCATTTTCTTGATACAGGAGAGAAATCTTGCAGTGTTTTAAGCTCTGAAGCTTTGTAACTTCATCAGGTTACATATCTGCATGAAGTAATATCTCTTTTTTTATATCTGATAACATTTTAAAACCTTACCATTCTGTGATGTGTAACAAGCTTTATTAATTAGTATTTCTCTGTTTAATTTCAATGTGATTAAAAATTCATTGCCATTCCCCTAATTTATATAATTGTTAATGTTATTTAAAAATAAATTCTTGAGTTAATTTCTTTTCTCATTAGTTTTCAAGTTTTTAATAGAGAAAAGTTGTAATGCTAAGAACTGTTAATTAATTCAAATATTGTAGTGTTCCATAAAATTTAGTCAGGTAGGTTGTTAAAATTTACTTTAAAAATACCTCTATGTAATCTGTAATTGCAGTTTTAGTTTTCTCTGATATTCTATTTACAAAAGTATATTTTTCATTTTCAAAAAATTTGACTATTTTCATTAAACATTTGCAATAAGTATATTGTCTGCACAGAAGTGATTTTTATTTTGAACTAATATTAAAATTTTCTTTTCAAATGTATATTTGGTTATTGTTGTGAATGATTTTTCATTGATTAAAATAAAGTTCAATCTCTGTTTTAGGAGTAAAAACATTTCACTTGTTCATACCCATTAATTTATTTGAATCATTGAAATACACATTATTTCCACTAAATGATTATTTTCTATGAAAATTTTAACTTATCTTATATAATACCATATAAAGTACCTCATTCTGACTTATTTTTGAATTGAAATGTATATTGCCTTCAATTTATATTTATTGTAATTCCTCTTTGTCTTGTTTGTAATTAGGGATGACTTTGATAACATTTATTCTCTAATAATATACTTTTTGTTTAATCTCTCATCTTATAGAGTCATTGCATCTATTCTTTTATAGATATATGATCTTTACACTTTCTGGTCTTTTTTTTTATGAACTGTTCTTGCCTTGATTTCATTTTTGTATTTTTCTATGTTAGAAATTGTATCTTGCTAGTTTATGTTGGCAACTATGATCAACAGATTCTTTAATTTTTTAGACAATAATAAGTACAGGAAAAGTTCATTTTAATTACATTCAGATGACCCTTTTTTCTATAATATATTCTAGAAAGCATTTATTATGTTATTATATAAATGTCATATAACTTTTGTGTAATATGAAAACACTATAAAATATTTGCCTTAGAAACTGACACTATCAACTGAAAAGATGAATTAAAATAATAGATTTTTTTGTAATTCATTTCTTTTTAACTGAAGGAAATTTGTACTTTTTGGAGGATTATTGATTAAATTAGAATTGATACATTTCAATTTTCATGGCAAAATATAATTTATGCTTTATATTGTAAACTCAAAGAAATGAATAAATAATGTATTATTTTCTTACTTTGTTGAACAAAACTTTAACACTCCAAATTAAATCAATATTTATACTATGGCCAAATATTTTTAATTGGAAAAAACTCTAAATTTCCAAGTCACACTTAGATTTCAGTGTGTAAATATAAACATAAATTTAATTTAAACACCACATGGTACTAGCAGTTTACTGTTTCTTTCCTTTTCTTAACCATTGCTTCCATCTTGCAAAAAATTAATATGCTGAAGGGAAATGCAGGGCCATTCAATTTGTACTCACAATTTAATAGCAAAATCCTCATTTTAACTATTGTTCAAATTATAAGATGCCTCTTTTGAGATGATCCTCTCTTTATAAGATAAGAAAATTGAGTCATAATTCATTTATAGTGAATTGGGTCTCATGACATTATTTACCTAATAAAATGTGAGCAAGTGTAATGACTGTGGATTTAAGAGCTTATACATATGTACTTCTTTACAATATATTTTAATTCTGACATGAGATCCAGTAACATCCCCTATGCAGTCCAGTTCTGTAGCCTGGGCTTAGAATGTGGAACATATGGAATAAATGTATAGGGAACATAAAATGAAGGTATGTTATAAGAGCAAAATATTGTGACTCTCATTATTGACCTAAGGTTTATTTATTCATTATGGCAACTTAAACAAATCTTAACTGACTACAATAATATCAATTGGTTTTCCAAAGCAGTGGTATCAAATTATGCACACACGGCAATATATCTGCATACCTTTTGCTCCATATATGCAACTATTGGGAATCAAGCTATATTTTTTCCCATCTACTGAATTTAAATTTATTTTCATCCAACAAGAATGCTGATGAAGATAATGATCTATTTAAAATAAAATATTTGAACTCAAAAAAAAAAAAAAAGAAAGAAAACACTAGACTGGTTACATTTTCCCTCTTATGTCCCTACTTATATCAAAGCAATTATATTGCTTTCTGGATGTGATCTTGAGAAATTTTTTTTATTGCTCAGTAGTCCCAAAACATTTTTATTTTTCTTTCTTTTTTTCTTTATATTTATTTATCAGAGATGTTGCTATTGGTTTACAGAAAAATCATGCATAGCATTCAGTGTTCCATTAAACCCTCCCTATTATTAAACCTTGCATTAATGTACTACTGTGTTACAACTGATGAAAGAACATTTTTGTAATTGTGCTATTAACTATGGCCCATGGTTACATTAAGGTTCATTGTTCATGGTGTACACTCATTAAAAAAAAAAAATATATATATATATATATGTAACCTAAAACTTCTCCTTTTAACTACACTCAAAATACTTTTATTCATATTGCTATGTCAAAGTTCTACGTATTTTAACACACTTCATCTATTTAAATAATGATAAATGAAAAATACTGAAATAAGAGTATAGGTAGGTGGGTTTTGTTTGTTATTTGAATTTAATCTTCCTAGGGTCCTTCGCCATTCATGGACTTGAAGTTTGATATCTTTTCTTATTTCTAGAAATATGTATTTCTTCTTATGCATTTTCTCTCAATTTTTGTGGTAGTTCTTTAACTATCTGTGTCTTTATAACATTTGGTATTGTTCCAGAGCTCCTGGATACTTTTTCTTAGACTTTATTTTTTCTTTAAAATTATTTCCTGTTTCTTTAATTCCTATTTGCTTACCATCAATTTCACTGATATTTTATTCATTTGTATTGACTCTATTGATTCCATCCTATTGAAGGAATTTATTTGTTCTTATATTGCACATGTTGTGCATGTGCTTTGTAAAAGTTCTATTTCTAGTATTTCATTGCACACTATCTAATAGTTTCCATCACTCTGATGCAGTTTCTCATTGTATCTGATGATGTTGTCTGTCTTCTCCACTAGATCTTTTAACACAGTGATTGTCAATGTTCTTTAGTTAAAAACCACAAAGAATACCTGTGGTTGAACAATTTGGTTTTATTAATCATTGCAGAGAGCAAGAGCACATGCTATCGGGAAATGCAACATTTCTAAGATGGCTTTAGAAATAATCTATAATAGAATTTAATCGGTTGTGTAACTAGGAAGATGATATAAAGAGCATTCATTTGTATGCTCTCTAAAGCACGAGCAATTCTACGATTGAGTATCTCAATAAATTTTGTCTGCCATTTGGCAGACTAAAGTAAGTATAAAGCTATAAAATGAGTAAAGAAATAACAGTTCCTAATTTAGTAAGAAAGCAGGAGGAAGATATTTGGTATTTTGCACGTTACACAGTGAACTTGTCTGCAGGTATCCCAGACTACACCAGTCTTTCTCATGAGCACTTGTTAGAGACTAACAGAGAAGATATTGACAGTGAATGCAAACTCTTTAATTCTATGGCTCCATGTTTTTCCCAAATGACAATCTAGCTTAGACTTGACTTTAAAAATGTTTTTAAGTTTATTTTTATTTTTCCTGTGTTCTTGCTTAGTAGACACTTCTCCCAACCTCTGTCAAAGGTGAATCTGATCATTTGTCTCATCTCCTCATTGAGTAGCTTGACTATTCTTGGTATTCAATTTCTTGGATGTTTCCGTCCTTATCTTTCTGGTCGGCACATTGAAAGTTATGATTTTGTAGTTTAATGGCTTCTAATAAATAATTTTATTCACTCATACTATCCATCCAAAGTGTATAATCAATGGCTCTCAAGATAATAAAACACTTGTTAATTTAGCACTACAATCAATTTTAGAACATTTTCATTAGTCCAAAAATAAAACTTTCATACTCTTTATACCCCCTATTATTGACCTTTAGAATTGTTATAGTAGTTTTTTGTAATAATAAACTATTTTTTTAGAGAAGTGTTAGATTTACAGAAAAATTGCACCAAAAATGTAGGGAATTCCCATATAACACCCCCAACACCCAGACACATTGTTTCCACTATTATTAACACTTTACATTAGTGTGGTACATTTCTTACAATTGATAACTGATATTGAAGCATTGTTGCTAACTAAAGCCTTTAGTTTGGTTCACACTTTGTGCTATACAGTGTTCTAGGCTTTGACAAATGTATATCATGTGTTCATCATTGCAATACCATACCAATCAATTTCACTGCCCTAAAAATGCCCTGTATTCTAACTCTTCATTCCTCCCCCTCCCTTCTGTACACCTGGCAACCACTATCTTTATATCAATGTCACACAATCTTCTTTTAACACAAGATAATAAATACAATAAAAATAAATCTACTTTGTTTGTGGTTACACTACCCCTTATGTTTGTTCATTGCTCATTCTTGAGGGATTTGGGTTGATGTCCACTCTGACATATTCAGATTGCAAAGTGACTTAGATATTATGGGGCAGATGGAAGGAATTGCTTTGCTTGCAGTTATTGATACTCCTTGTTTTTTGAAATGGGACTTGTCCATCACCATAATTTTGTTGGTTGTTCAGGTCAAGCCCAAAAAACTGGAGGTAGGGGTTTGCCAAAACACTGCTGGGATTTAGGGTTCATCCAGCTATGAACACTCCAAAGATTTAAGTATCTGAAAGAAATATTTAATAAGTATATTGAGAATAACAGGTTTAAATAGAAGGAGTAGAAGAATCATGAGTTCGAGAATTGTAAATGAGTATAACTATGTAATATTGAGGAAATAGATTATCATATATTCCCAAATCAGGCCCACCAAGGAGTTGTTGATTTCATGAGACTATACGACTTCTCTCTGGTATCTGAATGGCCCCAGATTCCTCAAGAGAATTCTTGTTTGAGGCTTTGTTTACTGTGGCAGTTAGTAAAATTGCCTGAGACCTGCATAAGTGTAACCTCTGGAATGACCTCCCAACTCGCAATATCTTACCCATAGAAACTTTTTTTATTTAATATTCCCCCCTTTTGGCCAAGCTCAATTTTCAAATGCATCACTGGTTACCACTTGATAATAATTCTTCACTGCTAGAGAAGCTCATCCTTGGGAGTAATGTCTCACCTCAGGGGGAAGGTAGTGAGTTCATTTGCTGAGTTTGGTTTAGAAAGAGGCCACATTTGAGTAACAAAGAGGTCTTTAGGAAGTAACTCTTAGACATTAATTATAATTAGGTTAAGTTCAGTTTTATAGGAATAAGGTTCATAAGTATGAGCATTATGATAGAGGACTTGGCATATTGGCCTGCTGTTTTCCCCCAGTTTCAGCAAAGGATTTTATTTGCTAATCTTCCAAAAAAGGAAAATTCAAAAATAGCCACCCATTGCATCAACAGTTCTATAATAAATCATTTTAAATCATCCTTTCTTCTCTATCCAAGATGTACTCTTTTATGTATATCACATTTTAGAGCAACCTGATGCATAGAAATACTCTGTGTGAAGGGAACATGCCACTTGTTATATGAGCCTCCAATTTCTGGTATTCTTCCCTGTCTGCCAAAGGGTGCCTTTTTTTGGCTTCCTTCTTTCGATAGAAATGAGTGGCAAAAGTTTCTCTTCTTTATAGCAAAATATTTTTAAAATTCCCTCCTCCCATTCTTCTCACATCATTTGGAAAATTTTGTACAGAATTGAGAATTTCCCTGCCCAACTGTAGTTAAAACACTGAAAGCTCAAGAATATCCAGTTTACTATAAATTCTTGCACTATATACTTTGGCATTTACAGAGAAAGTTGAATCTCAAGTTCTATTGCTCCACAAAATAGCTAAGAGAAGAGAGGGTTAGATCAGAACAGCTACAAAACCGAGCCATTCTATGATGGAGGAAAACAGGCTTTCTCAAGCATCAATAATACCCAAACTTGTTGATCACAAACTGTGGAATTAGCTTCCAGTCACAAATAGAGAATATATTTCAGAGAAATTCAGAAGTATACTGAGATATGTGACCAGAACAGCTAGCTGGTAATGGCACAAAGTGAAGAATCCCAAGAAATTTTAGTGCCATTTTCACTGAGTAAACCAAAAGTATAGAAACCTAAAGATCTTGGCTGTGATCACACTAGGAAATGTTCTTTGGAATTGCTTCAGTAAACATCAGTGACTGCAGCCATTGGCCAATTTAATGTAATTTTGCATTCCAGAAATATAATTGGATCATGCTTGTAAACTGATCTGTTAATCTGGGCATGATTAAGTTATGATTAGGGCGTTGACTGGGCCACATCAGTAGGGTGTTGAGCCCCACCCCTTGGTGAATGGGGAATCAAATATAAAAGGCATGGCAAGAACAGAGTTGAAGCATGTTTTTGAGAAGCAGTTTTGATGTTGGAGAAAAGGCCCCAGAAGAAGAAAAGTGAGCTTTCACCTGATAGTCTACAGCTGACCTTGTGGAGGAACAAGAAGAGCTAAGCCCAGAGAGAAATGCAGCCCCAGGAAGAGAGGAACACAAGAAGCCAGAACCCTGGCAAACATCAGCAGCTGTCTTGCTCCAACATGTGGCAATGAATTTTGGTGAGAAGAAACTTAACGCTTTATGGCCTGGTATCTGTGGACTTCTACTCCAGATAAATACCCTTTATAAAAACCAACCCATTTTTGGTATTTCACATTAGCACCACTTTGGCTGACTAATACAGAATTTGGTACCAGGAGTGGGGTAGTGCTTTTGTAATTACCAAAATGTTGGAATGGTTTTATAAATGGGTAAGGGGTATTTTTTGGAGGAATTCTGAAATGCTTGATGGAAAAGGCCTAGATCACTTTGAAGAGGCTGTTGATAGTAATATGGATGCTAAAGAGACTTTCTATGATGCCTTAGAATTAAATGATGAAACCACTATTGGAAACTGGAGGGAAGATGATCCATGTTTTAAAGTTGCAGAGAACTTAGCAAGATTAACTCCTGGTGTTATATGGACGACAGAATTTGAAAATGGTGAACCGGAGTATTTAGCTGAAGAACTTTCCAAGGTAAACTCAGAGAATGTGGCTTGGCTTCTCCTTACAGCTTATAGCAAAATACTAGATGAGTGAAATACACTAAGGACTGAACTTTTGGGCACAAAAAAAACAGAAGCTGATTCCAGAACTTCCAAGTTTGTGGAAATCAATTTCTCAGAGAAAAGTGCCCCATTTGAAGACTTAGCTAAACCTGTAACTTGTAAATCAGAATTGAAGATGCAGTTATCTCGGAAAGACTTGTGGGAAGTCTTACTGTCTGATGGCTTGGACCCCTGCTTCCTGCATGCTAAACCAACAAAGTTTTTGAGAGAGCTGTATGAACAAAACCACTGTCAGCTTGGACAGAAGAGGACATGGAAAGGAGAGATTGAAGGAGAAACAGCTTTAAGAAGAAAACCATGGAAGCAGAGATCTGGGATTAAGACATCTCCTTGGGCCAAGAGAGGATACCCACCCATATGTACAGAGCGGTGAGTTTGCCCCAACAGTTGAAGAGGGTGGATGTCCCCACCCAATGTTCTGGGAGAGTTTTGCCACCCCAGGGTGCAGGGAGGGTGGAGCACATTCCTCAAAGATTAGGGTGGTTAAAGTCAACACCCCATAGGTCTGAGAGGGGTGTACCTGTCCCCCATGGATTAGAGAAGGCCAAGTGGTCAACCCATTGCTCTGAGAGGGTTGAACCTGTATGCCAAAGGTTAGGGGGAATGTTGTCTTCACCTCAATATACTAGGGGGCTAAGACTCTAACCCAAAGATTGGGTACTGTGTGGCAATCACCCCAACACTCTTGGAGAGTGAGGTCTGGAGCTTCGTCGACACCCAGATGCTTGATGAGGGTGGAACCAAGAAAATGGCCATTGGGCAAGCCTGTGGAAAAGGTGGGTTCCCATGTGGCCCCAAGGAGAAGAAACCATTTTCTTAAGAATGACTCTCAGACTTTGAAATCGAATGGAGGATGCCCTGCAGTTTTACTGAACTGTAAAGGATCGATGACTCATGTTTAACATCCCAATTTCTCCTTATAATAATGAAAATGTTTATCCTTTCCTTTCCATTTGTGTGTTGGAAGCGGTTAAATGATTTTGTAAGTTTCAGAGGTCTATAGCAGATGGGACTTTGCCTCAAGATAAATTGTATTTCTTTAAAATGATTATGATATGATTCTGTAGTTGAATTGTTACTGATTTAAGGTTTTTTTTAATATTGTAATGTATTTTTGGAATTCAAAGGGTGGAGTGTAGCCATTGACCATTTTAATGTAATTATGAATTCCAAAAATATAATTGGATCATGCTTGTAAACTGATTTGTTAATCTGGGCATGATTAAGTTATGAGCTGTCTTGCTCCAATACGTGGTATTTTGCATCAGCACCCCTTTGGCTGACTAATACATACAGTCACCTGTTTTATCCTCTAGCCTTTGTTCTAGCATTATATACAGCCCAAAACATCCCTTTTCAATCATGTTCACACTCACACTTCAGCAATGTTATTTACACTCATATCTCTGCACCAAAATTACCTCTGTCCATTTCCAAATCATTGTAATCAACCTACTTATAAATTCTGCACAGATTAAGCATAAGCTAAACAATTTCTACTCCCTTTTGATCTCCTGTTAAAGTATTTTCTAGACTCTAACTCCAGAAATCTTCTCACTATCTTTATTTCATATCAGTGAGATCATACAATATCTCTCCTTTTGTGTCTGGCTTATTTCACTCAACATAAGGTCCTTGAGGCTCATCCATTTTGTTGCATGCATCAAACTTCATTCCTTTTTACAACTGAAAAATTTTACATTATATGTATATACCACATATTATTTAAGCTTTTATCAGTTGATGGGCACCAGGTCTGCTTCCATTTTTTGAACACTGTGAGGAGTGTCACTATGTACATTGGTGTGTATATATATGTCTGTGTCCTTGCTTTCAATTCATCTGGGTATGTACCTTGTAGTGAGGTTGCCAGATGATAAGGAAATTCTATACTTAGCTTCCTGAGGAACCACCAAACTGTCCTTCCACATTCATAAGGTTGATTGTAAATGTTTAAATGTTTGGAATGTTTAGAAGTGATGGTAGCATATTATTGTGCATATCATTAACAGCAATAATTCATGGATAAGATTGTGGTTTAAAGGGGAAGTATATGATCATATATGTCAGTAGAAGAAAAACTAAAGGATATTCTTGGGGCTGTAAAACATAGTGAACCTGGTTGTGAATGATGACTGTATTAAATAGTATAAAACAAAGAATGTATATTCATGAACTACAACAAACATACTTCACTAGTACATGGTGTTAATAATAGGGTAGTATATGGAAAAAATACAACTAATGCAAACTATGAACTATAGTTAATAATTATATTTTAACATTTTTTCTTCTATCATAACAAAACTTAGGTGAAATTTTTGAATTTCTAGAAACACTTAAGCAATCTACATTGATGAAATAAGAAATAGAAGACCTCAATAGACCAATGACAAGTAATGTGGTTGAACCAGTCATTAAAAACCTCCCAACCAGGACCAGATGGCTTCACAGTTGAATTCTACTAATCATTCCAAAAAGAACTGACATCAATCCTGCTCAAACTTTTCCAAAAATTGAAGAGACAGGAACATTACCTCACTCTATGATGCTACATCACCCTAATGTCAAAGCTACATAAAGACACTACATGAAAAGAAAATTTCTGACCAATCTCTCTAATGAAATTGGATGCAAAAATCCTCAACAAAATACATGCCAATTGGGTCTAACAACACATCAAATGAATTATACACCCTGATCAATTAGGCTTTATCTCAGTTGCGCAAGAATGGTTCAACATAAGAAAATCAATTCATGTAATACACCACATTGGCAGAACAAAGGAAAACATTATATGGTTATCTTTGTAACACAGAAAAGGCATTCAACAAAATGAAGCATCCACTCTTGATAAAGACACTTCAAAAGATAGGATTTGAAGGAAACTTCCTCAACACGATAAAAGATATGAATGAAAAATGCACAGCAACATCATACTCAATGGTGAAAGGCTACAAGCTTTCATACTAAGATCTGAAACTGCACAGGGATTCCCACTGTCACCACTCTTATTCAACATTGTGTTAGAATATCTTGCTAGAGCATATAGACAAAGAAAAAAAAAACCCAAATTGGAAAGGAAGAAGTACAAATTTCAGTACTTGCAGATGACATGACCTTATGTATAGAAAGTCCTGAAAAGTACAGCAAAACTACTATAGCAAATAAATGAGTTCAGCGAAGTGGCAGGATACAAGATTAACATGCAACATTAGGAGATTGCATGAACAATCTCAGGAGGAAATCAGGAAAAAAATGCATTCAAAATAGCAACTAAAAGAATGAAATGTTTAGGAATAAACTTAACCATTAATGTAAAAGACCTGTATTTAGAAAACTACTAAACAGTGATAAAAGAAATCAAAGAACACCTAAATAAATGGATGGAAATTCAGTCTTCATGGATTGGAAGACCAAATATTGTTAAGATGCCAATTTTACCTAAATTGATTTATAGATTCAATGTAAACCCTATCAAAATTACAAAAGTCTTCTATTCAGAAATGGAAAATCCAATTATCAAATTTATTTCTAGTCCTGAATAGTGAAAGACCTCTTGAAAAGAACAACAAATTTTGACGACTCTAATCCCCTGACTTTAAAGCATGTTATAAAGCTATACTGGTAAAAAACAAAACAAAACAAAACATGGTATTAGTATAAAGATAGACATATTGACCAATGGAATTGAATTGAGAGTTCAGAAATAGACCCTCACAGCTATGATCAATTGATTTTTGACAATTTTGCCAAGTAAACCCTGCTAGGACAGAATAGTCTCTTCAACAAATCATGCTGGAGAAACTGGATATCCATATACAAAGAAAGAAAGAGGACCCATATCTCACACTTTATACAAATGTTAACCCAGAGTGGATAAAAGACTTAATTATAAGAATCAGAACCATAAAACTCCTAGAACAAAATGTAGGGAAACAACTCCAAGAAATCTTGGTAGTTGGTGGCTCTTTAGACATTGAACCCTGTGGCAGTTTGATATTATTTATGAATTCATAAAAAAGATATTGATTATGTTTGTAGACTGGTCTGTTCCTCTGGGCACAATATCCTTTGTAATATATTCAAAGGTTTTACCTTTACTTGATTATGTTAATATAAGGGCTTTGATTCAACCACATCATTAGGTTGTGTTGTGTAGAGAACCCACCCTTTGGTGGGCTATATAAATGGACACTCATTCAAGGAATACATAGAAGTAGATACACAGAGAAGATACACAGAGCAAGAGAGACAGCTACATAGACACAGCAGAGGCCCCAGGAAGAGAGATGAGTCATTGGACTGATAGTTTACAGCTAACCTTGTGAAAAGACCCAAGCAGCCTAACCCAGGTAAGAGAGATGAGGCCTATGCCAGCCTACAGCTGAGATGTAAAGAAGCTGGACTCATGGAGCTTTTAGAGGGAAGAGGAATACTGAACCATCGCAGACGTCATCCACCTTCTTGCTTCAGCACGTGGAAAACAGAGTTTGATAAGGAAGTAACCTTGAGTTGGACACTTTAGGGACTTGTAACTGTAAGCTTTTACCACAAATAAATACCCTTTATAAAAGCCAAAAGATTTCTGTACTTTGCAGCAGCACCCCTTTGGCTGACTAATACAGAATTTGGTACCGAGAAGTGGGGTCTTGCATTTGCAATTAACAAAATTGTTTCTATGGTTTTATAAATGGTTAAGGAGTATTTTTGGAGGAATTGTCAGATGCTGTTAGAAAATGCCTAGATTGCTTTAAACAGACTGTTGGTAGGAATGTAGACACTAAAGAGACTTTTTATGAGTCCTTAGAAGTAAATGATAAAAATATTATTGGAAACTGGAGGAAAGGTGATCCATGTTTTAAAATCACAGAGAACTTAGCAATATTGACCCCTGGAGTTGTATGGAAGGCAGAACTTGAAATCTATGAGCTTGGGCATTTAGCCAAGGATATTTCCAAACTAAATGTGGAAAATGCAGCCTTGCTTTTCCTTGTAGCTTATAGAAAAAATTAGAGGAAAGAGGTAAGGTGAAAACTGAATCATTGGGCACAGACAGAAACTGATCTCAGAAATTCTTAGCCTCTGGAAATAAAGGCCCCAGACAACAGTGCCCCATTTGAGGAATTAACTAAACTTGGAACTTGTAAGTCAGGTTTGAAAATGCAGCTACCCAGGAAAGACTTGTGGAAACTTTTACTGTCTGACAGATTAGACCCCTGCTTCCTGCATGCTAAAACAAGCTTTTTGAGAGAGCTGTATGAACAAAACCACTGTAATCCTGGACTAAAAGGGACTTGGAGGGCAGACATGAAAGGGAAAATGGCTTTAAGAGGAAATCCATGGAAGCTGAAGTCTGGAATTAAGACATCTCCTTGCATCAAGAGAGGAACTCCACCAATGTGTACAGAGATGGTGAGGTTGTCCTGGCACTTGAAGAGGGTGGGTGCTCTAGCCCACTGTTCAGGGAGAGTTTTAATGCCCCAGGATACAGAGAAGTTGGAGCACATTTCCCAAGGGTTGAGGAGAGTGAGGTTGACACCCCATTGTTCTGAGAGGGGTGGACCTTTCCCCCATGGATTAAAGAATGCCTGGTTGCCAACTCATTGCTCAGAGAGGGTTTGGCCTGTACATCAGAGATTAGAGACAATATTGCCTCCACTTCACTGAACTATGGGGGGTTGAGATTCTACCCCAGAGATTGGGTAAAGTGTGGCCATCACCATGACTTGCTTGGAGGGTGAGGTCTGGAGCTCATTCGCCACTGAGCTGCTTGATGTGGGTAGAACCAAGAAAATGGCTATCGGGCAAGCCTGTGGAAAGGATGGGCCCCTGTGAGGCCTCAAGGATGAGAATAAAGCATCATTTTAAGAATGACTCTTAGACTTTGAAATCTAATGAAGCTTGCCACACAAGTGTTTGAAACTCTAGGGGACCAGTGACTCATGTTTCCCTCCAAAATCCTCCTTATGGTAATGCAAACGTTTGTTCTTTGTCTGTCCCTTTGTATATTGGAAGCAGATAAAACATTTTGTAAGTTTCACAGGTCTACATCTAGAGGTGAATTTGCCCCAAGACAAACTGTGTTTCTTTAAACTGATTGTGATATGATTTTGTACATAACATTGTTACTGATTTAAGGTTGGTTTGTTTTTTTTTAATACTGTAACTTTTTGGAAATCAAAAGGTGGAGTGTGGCAGTTTGTTATTACTTATGAATTCCAAAAAGAGATATTGATTATGTTTGTTAACTGGTCTGTTCCTCTGAGCATGATACCCTTTGTATTAAATTCAAAGGTTTTATCTTTACTTTATTATGTTAAGATTAGGGCTTTGATTCAACCACAGCATTAGGATGTGCATGGTCTCTGCCCCCTTGAAGGACTCTATAAATGGACACTCACTCAAGGAGGAATCAGAAATAGATTCACAGAGAAGATACACAAAGAAAGAGAGAGAGCTCCATAGACACAGCATAGGCCCCAGAAAGAGAGAGTAGACATTCGCCTGATATTTTACAGCTGACCTTGTGAAGAGAACAGAGCAGAGGAGAGCCAAGAACAAAATCAGCCCTGGGAAGAGAGCCAAGGCTATTCTAGCCTACAGCTGAGATAGGGAGAAAGTGGACCCATGGAGCCTGAAGAGGGAAGAGGAATGCTCAACCCTCCCATATATTGCCCAGCATCTTGCTTCAGAATGTGGCAACAGATTTTGGTAAGGAAGAAACCTAGAGATGAACTGTTTAGGGCCTTGTAAATGTAAGCTTTCATCCCAGATAAATACCCTTTATAAAAGTAAAAAAAAATTGTGGAACTTTGCATGAGCACCCCTTTGGCTGACTAATACAGAATTTATGCTGAAATCAACTCCCTGTTTAAGGCATTCAACTGTTTGGATAAACATCACTCATTGAAGATGGCAATTTCCTTGGTTAATTGTAGATGTAATCAGCCATCTTTGCAATAAACTCATTGATAACTAAAGTGCATAAATGTCCTTGTATTCAATTAGCTCAGTAATTGCTTGACAAAAAAACTGGGCACAATTTCCTGGCCAAGTTGACACATTAGCCAAACCATCACAAACCCAAAGCAAGAGAAAGGAAAGAAAAAATTGATAAATGGGGCCTCCTCAAAATTGAATACTTTGCACATCAACTGTCTTTATCAAGGTGAAAAAGCCATCAAAGCAATGGAAGAAATATTTAAATACCAGATATCCAATAATGGTTTAATATTCAGGATATTGGAAAGAGATCCTTTAATTCAATGATAAAAAGACAAACAATTCAATTAAAGGTGGACATTATGTTGAGTAAAGCAAGTGAAACACACAAAGACAAATATTGTATGATTTCACTATTATTAGCTAATAAAATGAGCAAAATCATGGAGTTAATGGCTAGAATATAGGTCACCAGAAGATAGAAAGAGGATAGAGAATGGAAAGCTAAGGCTTAATCTGTGCAGGATTGGTGAAAATAGTTGTTTGGAAATGTTTGGAAATGGATAGAAATGATGAAAGCTCATTATAGTATTTGTAACTAGCAGTGCTATTTTAGTTTGCCAAAGGGCTGCCAATGCAAAGTACTAGAAATGCATTGGCTTTTATAAAGGGTATTTACTTAGGGTAAAAGCTTATAGTTCCAAGGCCATGAAAAGTCCAATTCAAGGCTGAACTTCTGCTCTCATCCCAGGTTCAGCTGTAAGCTATCAGGCATATAGTAGGGCTAGTATCTTCTTGAGCTGCTCCATGGACTCAGCCTCTTAGGGGCTTCGTGCTTAAGCAATCCTCTCTCTCATACTGCAATATCAAATATATTGGCTCCTTTTTCACTCTGTCTGCCCTTGTATAAGTCTGTTTATACCAGAACCAGCAAGGGCCCTCAACTTAATTTAATACAATCAAAGCTTATTACACCCAAAGGAATAGATTAGTTTTTAAACATAAGCTTTCTATTTTGTGACTCATAAAATAATCTCAAACTGCCACAAGCACTAATATATAGGAATGATAGTAGTTGAAAGGGAAAGTCTAAGGCCATGTACATCACTTGAAGTAAAGATAAAAAATAGGAAACGGGACTGTATAGCATTGTGCACCCTCTTGTAGACAATAAGTGTGATTAATAGTGCATATATAAGAATTTTTTCTCTGAAACAGAAAAAACGTACATTGATACAAGATGTTAATGATAGGGTGCTATTGGTGCAAAATAGAACCAAACAAAATATGGAGTGTAGGGAATAGTTACATATTAATATTCTTCCATCAATGTTAAAAAAGGAAGTGTGCTAAGTGAAAGAATTCAGACACAAATTATTGACTATTGTTTGACTCCATCTATACAAAATGTAAATACAAATAAATTTTTAGAGATGGAAATAGATTAGCAGTTTTGTAGGGCTGAGGAGTGATAGAAGGATTGGGAGGTGACTACTAAGAAGAAAGGTTTTTTAAAATTGTGGAACAATTTTTCTCAGTCTTTTCAATGCCTTTTTAACATCTTTGTTCCTCAAGTTGTAGATGATAGGATTCAGCATGGGAATTACAATGGTATAAAATATAGACATGGTCATATCATGATCCAAAGCATAGCTGAAATTGGGCCTTACATACATGAAGAGGATAGTTCCATGGTAAATTGACACTCCATTTAAGTGAGAGCTCCAGATGGAAAAGACTTTTCTCTTCTCTTCAGCAGAATGCATCTTCAGAATGGCCATCAGAATGAAACCATAGGAGATCAAGACAGTTACTATACTGGATATCTCAATAAAGCTCACAAAGCAGAAGAACAGAATCTGGTTGAGGTAAGTGTCAGAACAAGAAATAGCAAGGAGTGGAGAAATGTCACAAAAGACATGTCTAATTTCACTGGATGCACAGGATAGGCTAAAAGTGACCACAGTGTATATAGTAGCATTCAAAATGCTGCCAAAACAGGAAGCAATGATGAGTGGCACATAGACTCCGGGTGACATGTTAACTGAATAAACCAGTGCATTGTAGATTGCTACATAGCAATCATTAGCCATTGCAGCCAAGAAATAACTTTCTGTAGTCCCAAAAGTAATAAAGAGAAACATCTGCATTGCACAACCAAGAAATTAAATGGCTTTATCCATTGCCAAGAAATTGACCAACATTTTGGGGGTGACAACTGAAGAATAGCAGGCATCCGAGAATGCCAACACACTCAGAAAATAGTACATGGGGTTGTGGAGTCAGGAATCCCAAATGACCAATAAAACCAGTGCCAAATTTGCTATCAAGGTAAAAAGAAGCATTGCTAGAAATAAGAAAAACAGGGAGACTTTCAGCTCAGTATTTTCTGTGGAGCCCATCAATATAAACATGGTGACTTCAGTCCCATTCTTCAACTGAATATTGTTCAGTTCCAAATCTGACGGAAACCCTGACATTTCAATTTAAATTTATAGGTACTCCAGGCAATACCTTATGAAAGAGAGTTCACCCAATTATATTCTCCTGGTTGTTTCTTGGAAGGGAAATGTTATCCTTGTCAATGATGAGGTAATCAATGACAAGAAAGTTCAGCCCAAGTGAACACACTTCTCCCTATAAAATAAATGAAGAAATTGTTTCATAATTTTATCTTAAATTTTCTACCAAATGTTTTCATATTACATAATATTCACAAAGACTTATCAATATTGCGATTTTGTTTCCAAAAATGTTATAGTGGAAAGTCCACACCTGAGTGCTCTTCCTAAATACACTACTATGTGCATGAAATGCCTTTGTCATTAATGGTCTTAATTATAAAATGGGAGCAATCACATTCACATCACAAGACTTTACTGAATTTAAATTATTAACTATGTGAAAATTTATTTCATTTAAAATGTTTCCAGGGGACTTAAAAATGTGATCAGTTAGACTTACATTTCAACTTTTCTGATGGGGCTTTCTTTTCACAACAAACATGTTTGTGTTCTGTCCTGGTAAGAATCCCATTCCAGGAGTTCTTCAGAAGCAGTGATGAAGGAGCAGCAGATGGTGTTCTACAGGTAGATGTACCTTGTATGCCATTAAAAAGGGTCCAGTAGTTAGGAAATTGGCCAAAACTGAGTCTTAATGGAAATTCCACAGGCAATTCAGGCTCAGTAAACATAGCTGCAGCAATTAATTCCAGGCTAGGTGTAACTTTAGTTTATGTGCTTCCATGATTTAAGCCCTTTCCTGTCAAAAGTGCCAGCATTAGTGATTAACACCAACCAGAGTCAAGCCTTAGCACTTGATATTTCTAAGATTCACCATTTTCTCCTTAAATTCACATATGTTCCTGGGCTTTCTGGTGTTATTATTTTATTATAATTTTAATAATAATGCAATGAGATGCCATGCTTTATTGTAATAGTATAAAAGGAAATGTCAATAAGTAATATTTTAAAATTTGTTTTGACTAAATAAAAAATGATACAATAACTTTATCAATAAATTTCCCATTTTTGCCTTTGCACCTCAATAAATCATTAGTATTGTTGTCCAAGTTTTAACTTAATGACTTATTCTATGCTCACTATCCCTGCAAAGTCCTTGGGTAGAGTTTTTTTTTTTTTTAGCTATTTTTTTCATCATTTCTTTTTCTTATTTGGGTAAATTATTGAGACATATTTCTGTCCCCAACAAATCACAAAAATTTCATTAATAAATTATAGTTATATAGGTAGTCTTTAAAATAACTCTGAATTAAATGTCATCTTATAATCACTAATAAATTGTTTATAAAAGTTATTTAAAAAAATTAAATCACACTATTGACACAAGTAGTGTTTGATTTCTGTTTTTTTTTCCCTGTGTTCCTCATTCAGTGATAGTGAATAAAGAATTGTGTATGACAACAAATAATAATAAAGAAATCCTTTCAGAGGCATTTGTATATGGACTGAAAGCCTTAGTGACTGAATCCACTATATATAGGAGTGAAATTTAAACATGGTACCTTTTGTTGTTTCTTTAATTTGCCATAGAGCATTCTTAATTAACTGGCTCCTGTATGTTTCAGGATTTAAAGGAATGAAACCTTTGCCATGCATTAGGCTGTGCTGCATTCTGTGATGTATAAACAATTTTTATTTATGGCATTAAATACACTAAGATTTTAGATCTTGTGATGTTTATCTGTCAAGAAGAGAATGAGCAAATCAGCTTAAAATCACTGGAATGAGAATAAAAACATGTCTTTATTTTCCCAGAAAGGCTTCATCAGATGTAGGTGAAGGATTTTTTAATACAAACTAAATAGCTTCATGAATGTAAAGTTATAAAACCACACAAATAAAATACTTATTTGATCCTTAGAGAATTCTACAGTAAAAATAGGCTAAATTCCTATTTCTGAATAAGTCCATACAGTTTACCCATGTCTCTTTCAAAAACACAAACACTAACAATTTTATAATTTCTAATTTAGTTTGAATGGCTATAAAGGTAACAATAGAAATAGGTGATAAGATATTTTGGTGGTAAAATATTTGTCTGTTACAAACATTTTATCATTCTCTTAATTTCTAACCCCATCTTTTAATTCCCATTCTTCTCTCTCTCTCTCTCTCTCTCTCTCTCTCTCTCTCTTTCACTTTCCTCTCTCTTTCTCCCTCTCTCCCCCTCTCTCATCTTTCTACCAATTTCTCTCTTTATAAGAGAGCATGGAATACATTAAAAAATATTTTCTGGAGAGGATCAAACACAAAACAGGAATTAGCAACAGAGCAATCAGAAGAGTGAAAGGAAATAAAAATATGCTATCAAATTTCAAAATATGTTATCAAAAGATAGTCTGCTAAAGGAATACACTACATAATACATATTGACTAACATACACTACAAAAGTTTCAGTAACATTACAAATCTACACTTTACTAGCATTTCTGAGACCAGAAGATTGTGGTAAAGTAAGGACCTATAAAACCCTGTATTTAATCTGATTTCCCTGAATTACTGTTGAGGTATAAATGTAATTTCATACTTTGAAAACAAAGAATAAGATTGACCAAAGTTTTCAGACTTATCAAGTTCAAATTCATGAAAATGGTGTCATTGCAGAGTGAATATATATGAGATGCATTAAATATTTTATCATATTAAATGTTTGACTATATATGAAAAGGCACACAATTGAAATATGACTTCAATTTAATTTATAAAAAGTAAAGTAGTTATAAAATTGAGTATTTTCCCATCAAAATATTGAGCAGTGAATGCTCCCCCCAAGTCATAAGCTAAATATTTCTTCCTGAAGTTATATATATATGCTTATCATATGATACTAAATACATACTAATATATCCTTCTATTGAGATTAATCCCAATAAATCACAATATTCTATGATATTAGGCTTACAAATGCATCTCTGTTACTACATTATGTTTTTGGACATCTGAGCAAAATAATACTCTATTTTGCTTAAATTGACCTGGGAGTTAGTACTTTTTTGTTCATTATCTCATGTAATCTACATAGTAACATTCAACCTAAATAATTTAGTGCAATTTTATAGATAAGAAAACTGATGCTCTTTAAACATTAACTTATTGAAAGCAACACCATTAATCACTAGCAGAGCTAAGATTCAAGCTAAGATTTCTCTGAATCCACACAGTAATGAGCTGTTTTCACTTAATCCTATTGGCAATCTTTATGTGACATGCCAAATTTCTATAATTTGTTCTCTAATAAAAATTAAAAATAATATGTCCACATATTGGAATTCATTTTTAAAGCCATCAATCTTAAATAGACCATGAAATTAACCAAAGGAACTAAAGTGGAATTTAGATCAATTAGCTAACTAGTGAAATACATTTAAAATACATTTCTATTCCTCTGTAAGAAAAAAAAAAGTGATCTCGAATTGGCAAATACTCAATGGACAGTGGAATCTCAATAATCACTCCATTTAAAAATTTACTTAATTTTTAAATATAGTGCTTTATTTCTACAGTCCTTCTTCTGACTATCATCTTCAATCATGAATATTAGAGCAAATTTCTAATTTACAGCTTTTTTGAAATAAATAGTGACCTCTTCCTATTTTCTTACTGTGTTTACTGGTAGGCATGCAATTCAATTTTTAATAATACAAACATAAGTAGAAAACATCATATCTAATTTAAATATTAAAGTATAACTCTAGTTTGAGATTCAAGTTTATATCTTCTAAAATAGTGTATAATTGTTGTAAAATTATTCCTTCTACCTGTGGAAATGAACTGCTCACACAATTAAGGTATGCTGTGAATATTATTCAATATTATTCAGTTGTATTCTTATGTCAATTCATCAAGTTCACAGGGGATGCTCCAAGGAGAAACCACATCATCCTCTGGGACAGAAAAGCAACAGGATGATTTTTTTTTCTGTAGTTAACAAGTAAATGTTCCTGGAACATCATACTACATAATTAAATTCATTACCTGAATTCACTTTGACATTGGTGAAATGAACTTTCAATGGAAGTTATATGGCATAGAATTGGAAGAATAGCTACTCATATAATACAAAGTCCTAGCCTGATAATCCTAGTCCTAGTCATAATAAACTAAACCCCTGAAAACCCATTTCCTCTTCCTGGAATATAATCTGTTTAATTCTCTCCAATAAACATGTATATAATGAAATAATTTGAAAGCATAACCTATGCCAGATTTTATAAGTGTTTAAAAAATACTA
Organism: Cabassous unicinctus; assembly: GCA_029593785.1. Lineage (NCBI taxonomy): Eukaryota > Metazoa > Chordata > Mammalia > Cingulata > Chlamyphoridae > Cabassous > Cabassous unicinctus. The sequence goes on from JAQZBX010002118.1 coordinate 71,930, forward strand.
CTATGCTTTTGTTTAAATTGTCAACGGATACACTTCTCAGTGTTATAAGATATAGTTTAAGCTGAATTTCATGAAAAAGATAAATAAAATATTATAAACTTCTGGGTAATAAGTACAAATTGTAAGTTGGGGCAGCCGTCACTTAACTGTAATATTCTATGTGGTAGAACACTTGAAGTCTAGATGCCTGATAGAGTTAAAGGTCTCATGTTTTCCCTTATGTGTGGTCTTTCCTTATATTTGGGATCCTATATACTGATCTATATTATTATATGTGCTAGTATATATTATAGTATATATAATACACATATATTATATTATATTATATTATATTATATTACATTACGTTACGTTACGTTACGTTACGTTACGTTATATTATATTATATTATATTATAGTAACATCGAGTAGGCTATGTTAATAAGAAATTTTTGGAAAATTTGAAAAATCCCTGGATTTTTGTCCCTACCCTCAGAGATTCAAACTCAGCAAATAGATAATTTTGTATATTCAGAAAGCACAATCTGAATTAAAATGAAGACATAAATGAAGAAATATTTTAGTGATTAGCATCTGAATTAGAAACAACCAATTAGTTAATAGCGATCCTAAACTGAGTTATAGATTCATTACAACCCAAAATTAAAATTTTTATTTAAACTTGAGTAGATTCTACAATATAGATGACAAAATAAAGAAATAAACAAATTTGAAAAAGAATAATAAAGTTGGAGGAATTATGTAATCTGATTTCGGAACTTAACATAAAATTAATAATCAGGAGAATTGGATATTGGTGAAAAACATTGATACCTAGATATATGGAATCAAATAGAGAGTTCAGAAATAGATTCATACATTTATTGTCATTTGTTTTTGACAAATATGTTGAAGAATATTCATGGAGGAAGCATAGTCTTGTTTTTTAAATGGAGGTGAAAAATTGTGCAGTCTTTTGCCAAAAACTCAGTTTTCAGCATATATAAAACACTTTTCAAAATATACTATACAACTTCAAAATTAAACACAGGAAAACATCTGTGTGACCATGGGCTAGTCCCATTTTTTAATTAAGATAAAAATTTAGGAAAGATAGGAGAAAAATGGATACACTAAATTTCATCCTATTAAATTCTGCTCTATGGAATACACTTATATTGGGGTTCCCATAAACTAATCTATATTATTATATATACTAGTATATATTATATTATATACAATACACTAATATATATTATGAACAAGCAAGTTACAAAATCTGAGAATATATTTGCTAAATAGCTATTTGACAATGAACATGTATCCATAATATATTACTCACACTCAAAATTCAATAATATGAAGATAAAAGAAAAGGGAAAAATGGGAACACTGTATTTTCTACAAGATTATTCTATAAACCTACAACTTCTCTAATATTTTTTTAAAAGAATGAGTGAAGAGATAGAAGCCACAATAGAGCCCTACAGTAATTCAATATTAAATATCATGTGGATAAGTTCCCTTATATGGCAAAATTTTATAATATACATTGCTATATTGTACAATAAAGTCTCTAAAAGTCAGAATCATGTAAAATATATAAGAAAAGAAAACAAAAAAAAATATATACATATATACATCTACACACACAGATCTCATTATGCTTTCAGTCATTCACAAGACTAAAAACTTTTTTTATTTATAAGAAGTTTATTTTTGATAAGAGATATATAAGAACTTCCTAACCAGTTAAGTCCAAGTATTTAAGTCATATATACAATGTTTAATTATGTTTACCCTTATTACCCTATTCTAATTCAGAATATATATCATTGAGAATGAATATGTCTGTAAACTTTTATGTCATATTTAATAAATACATAGGAACTCTTTGGAGAAGAATTCTAGAAATAGAATTTTCAGTTAAACTAGCATTTTCTGAATACCAATGTGTACAAGACTGTCCAAATAATAAAGAAAGATAAAACTTGAGTGTGATAGCATCCTTGACCTTGATGAATTATCATTGTGATTTCCCAAGTAACAAAAACAGAAGAAAAATATCTTTACATAGCATGTGTGCATAAATTCATGCATCTATAAATATATCTTTACAGATGATGAAATGTGATCAAAATGTACTTGAATGTTTTGTATGTGATACATTTGCAAGTGTTTGTGAAGAACACATAAATGAATAAGTAAACTCTCCTATTTAAAATAACAAAGCATTTGATTGGCAAAGTAGACAAAATGATGGCGACCGAGTAGACTCTTTAAATATATAAAATAATAACTATATAGAGAATTTCCTTTAAATGTTTCAATTTTGATTAGAAATACAGGAGCCTAATGTAATTGACAATTTTATCATGAAATGCATTCATTTTTTAAAATTAACAAATATTTCCTCGCATATTAATATTATAAGAAAATCATTAAGAATGCATGTGGCTAGACCTTAAGCCAGGTATTCCATCCTTTAGCTATAGGTAATATATTTGTTTTATGAATAGTAACTTGCACAGAAACATTCTATCTGGTTTAAATTCACTGGTACTTTCTATGATTTAAATACCTAGAAAGATGCATTTTTGAACACTCTTCTACCTTTTCATATCCAGATATAATATAATTTTTTAAAATGTTACCTGTGTTTATACACACACACACACACACACACACACACACACACACACATATAGGCACATTGAAATAGATCATTATTTTTGCTATTCAGCTTGTCTGAGCCTCACAGACAATTGCTATCTGAAACGGCAGATATTGCAGTTTCCACCAGTTGAAAAAGTTGGAACATAGAAAATAGGGTATCAAAAGGAAGTGAACTAAATATCAGTATTGGGATTCTCTGTAGATCCTTAGCTGAAGACGGAGCTGTATTTGTGCTGTTGGAAAAGCAACATACCAAGAGAGGCTGCTGCAGGACTGGGAACAGAACATGAATACCAGAATTTACTAAGTGCTGAGAGAAGCTGGATTTAAATACCATGGCCTATGACTGAAGATTAAACAAAACAGATTTTCCTTAACAAAGAATAATGGAAAATCTAAGAAGTTCAAGGGCATTTCCAGTAATTTATTGCTGTCCAGAACAAAGCCCAATACTCTTGACTGACAATACAATCTAGAATTCCTACAATATATCATGTATAAAATACAGTATATTATTTTAAAAATTACCAAACATAAGACAAAGCAGGAAAATGTGAAACAAATTAAT